>DWTT01000137.1:0-20239 GCA_018250895.1 Carterocephalus mandan | reverse complement strand
AATTGAGTCTTGTTCAAAGTCAGTCACAGTTGTCATGGGCGGCAGCGGATGGGTTGTGCTGCAAGCTCGTTTGCTATCTTGTATCCATAAAAAAAAAACACACATCAGCTTTTTATCAGACCTAAGTAAGTTTCCGGTCCGTAGATAATTACAATTGATAAGGATTTTACGTTTAATTACTAAGTAGGATAGGTACTTAGGTACTTACTAATTTATTTATTGAATTATAAAATTTACTAAATTGAACTATAAAAATAATTGTAAGGCGTAGTAATAGAACAAAAAGCGTTCCCACGAAAACATTGGCCGCAGCGTGCGGTTGAACGGAAATACCGGAATATACGAGCGGTTAACCGTAGTTGAGACCGGATCGTAATAAATTGGCTTTCGCAACATATTCGACTAATACAAAACTGTGGTTGATTTACTATTTGATATATGCAGGCCCAGTTTTACCAGCATACCATACCATACCATACGCAGGGCATACCAGCGCCCTGGGAGAGATTTATAAGACGTCCCCTTGCTACTTAAATCAATAAAAGAAGGCAGCGATGTAATGAAAAAAAATAAATCTATTAACTTAAGCCTTTCTGGCAGCGAACTCTTTTATTAATACATCAGAGTCTATTTTTCCTCTATCTCATTTTCTATTGACAAATTTATTATTCTAGATTGTTATTTTCGATCACAAGTAGGTTTTCATAAGCTTGAGCTTAGAAAATCTCCTTTCCCCACTTGCGATATATTTTCAGTAATATTCTTTATAAAGGCTATAACTATATTATTCTCGTGAATTTTTAACATTTCTGACAAGTTTTGAAGTTGTTAAATCCGTTTACTAAACTCGACGCTACAATAAACACGATCTTAAGCGGAGTACCTATATTCATCAGCGACGCTAAATTGTTTCTTTGTTCAAAAAGTATTTTTTTGTGAAATGGAAAAGAAACGTTAAAATGAGTGAACCGGCAGACCGGCACAGACGGTCGGAACTGTCAGATGCAAACATAACGCTAACTCTTTCTAACTAAAATGTTAAACGGAGATAGATAATGTATCTCGTCTATGGTAGAGGATATTCGGTAAAATTAACAGCAGTGCTCCGTCCCCACAGAACAGATAAAAGAGGTTATCTGTTCTGTATCCGGCCCTGTGGCTCCTCCGATTTTGTCGGTATTTACAATTTAGGGTTAAAGCGCTTTAGACATTGTAATTAATAATGCAAGTATTATAATATAAATTTGCCGAACTATGACCTAGTGTCGGTACCGGTTATAATGAAATTACCAACAAGTACCAGTTTTGCCGAGAACAAATTTTAAAGCAATTATGTTGAAACTGGAATTGCTGGAAAGATGTGGTTTCCGGATACAATTAGACCATCCCGTCTTCAAGGGACAATTTTGTCGTAGCAACATTTGCAACGCATCTGTGACTGACTCAAAACAACCCATGAACCATGTTCAAAGTATGTCACGTCTCGTTTGCTATTTTATTTTCAAAAAAATTAATATTATTTTCTTCCGATTATTTCCCAATTCAATTCAGTTGTAATTCTAATCCCCGGTCCGGTTGAAAGCGATACGGCTTGCTCGGTCACGGGTCACTTCGCACCGGAACCGACGTAATCGCTCCCCACCGGAAGTTCCGTTGTTTGTTACGTTGGTAATGCAGGTCGATAGATAGCTTTTATTGCTACCGTTTCCCGCGCATTGTCGTTCGGCGGGAGGAAGCGGAGTTTTCCCGCCACTTGCCTACCTATCGATAGTTTGTTGTTAGCGGGAAAGCTATTAGCTTAGCTTTTATCTATGTATAGTTTTAATACCTTTTCTAAAAATAATGCATGGACGGAGAAATGTGAAATTTGGTCGGGCCCAAGATTATAAAATGGAGTTAAGAGCAAAAAGGTAAAATTACTATGTTAATATGTATGAGTAGATATGAAACATAACCTATGTTCTATGTATCAAGTATCATTTTAATGTGTAACTAGCCCCACAGAGAAAGATAATGTATAATATCAGTACTGGAACTAATTGGACTGAATGCACTTTACATGCAAATGATGTTTCTTTTCTTTACTTAATTTTTTCGGGCAGGGAAGCACTACGTAGGAACCTCCTTTATCTGTTCTGTGGTAGGAACCATGCGCTACTTCACCCATGAAACCCAAAATTTTGCATAGTGGGACAAACTTCTTCAATAAATTTGTTTTCAACAATAGTGTCTTTTCAATATTGTATCGAAACAAATTAATTCCGGGTAAAAAGTTTTTCATTAAAAATGTAAAAGGAATTTTTTTGTATGTTTCGATAAATAAAATGAGAGTCGGAATTGCTGACGGGATTCCACGATGTGCACATGCTTTAAGGTTTTTAACAAAGCAATAAATGTTGATGAATTCATCATACATTACATAACATGCACATCACATCACATCATTCACCGCATCTTAGGCCACAAAACGTGATGAGTAATCACGCAATATAGTAAGCTAGTCTACCACTGTGACTTTTGAGACGTTTAAAATCCTTTCTATCTACCACTACTGCAACTACTGCTTAGTTTCACGTGACGTCGCTGCGACCCGCAGACGTCCCACTGCTGGGCACGGGTCTCAGACGCAGCTGCAGGAGGTCTAGAGCATACTCCACCACGCTGCTCCAATGCAGATTGGGTTAGTGGCGAACCCAGTGTCGAAGCAGTGGGACATCGACAGAGTTGTGGTGGTGGTTTTCCCGATCTCCCGCGGAACCCCGGCAGCAGCCGCCGGGCCCCGTCGAAGCCTTTGTTCCGCGCCGCGTGTAATTACTGGTTTTCGGGTGTATAGGCACTCTCTCCTTTATTTTGGGACGATGATTAATATTCCGAAGGGCGTTCGTTCGTTTTTGTCACCTGAAAATTTTTCACACCCGAATTCGGATGGAAATTGCTTTGGTACAGCCCGGGGCACCGAATTCAGCTGCTGGTGCGTCCGTGCACGAAGAACTAATCCGTGAACGTGTAATGTTAGCCAAACCCGTGCTCTGCAATTGGCCCTTAATGGATTGCAAATTGAAAAACATTATCAGGATTATCTTACTTTCAACCCCAACCCTCACGTATTGTAGTCTCATTACTGTGTTAATTCAGAAAGAACAATAGCAATTTCAGCGGTGTACCAGTTAGAACAGAACCAATCACCACACCACCACAACCCTTTCATTCTCCCACTGCCCGGCTCGTCTCGGGATGGGAGAGGTAAGGCCATAGTCCACCACGCTTGCCAAGTGCGGGTAGACAGACTTCATATGTCTTAGAAAACACTATGGAAAACTCAGGCATACATTCCCTTACATCACAATGTTTTTCCTTCACCGTTACAGCAGGTACCATTACTTAGAAAATAAATTCGAAACTGAAACCGTTCTAGTGAGAGACAATTTTGATATAGCCATAGATAGATAGATAGATTATTAACTGGGCTGTCACCCTTTAACCAAGAGCCAATGAGTGTCTTGGGATTTGGAACAATTTTGTGTCTGGTGCCTTTTACGAGTCACAAATTTTTATAGGGCGATTTTTATGCGTTTTCATACACTGACGCTAGATTAAAATAAGTTAATGATAATAAGACTGAAAAAGAGTAAGTTGACAGTCAAAATCGTCGCCTGAGGTTACACTCGTTCTAGTCTGAAGTATAGCTGTGTTCGGTCGCAGTCACAGTGGGTGCGGTAGGTCCAACAGATTTAGTGAGTGCTTGAAGTGAGATCTGGAGAAAGCGAAGTATGTGGCTACATCGGTGATTTAAAGAGCCATGGGAGCTAGGATTCTCAGACCTTGATGTTAAGGATTGGGCAGGCCTTATTAGGCTATGAGACAATGAGTTCTTTCTGCTTGCAGTGACCGCCACAAAAATGTCTTTACCTTAGTGTAAATGTAAGCTTAACATGCATACTCTTAAGATGTACACTCCGCATTTTTCAGTGCAGCCTTATTTTATTGGTCCGTGTCCTCGGAAAAGTGTTTTTTTGTGTGCACCACTTACACCTAGTATTGCTGAACCAATAATTCTATATGGAGGAATCTCTAGTCTATGTTGGATAGTGAATGTTGTGATAGTTTTTGTACCTCAACATTGCTGTTTCGCAATGATTATTGTGGGAAAATAAACTATGTCAGTAGGCAAATAATTTGAACCAACCCGTTGGGCGCGATGATTGAAGCACAGTCGTAGCTGGAGAGACAGCGTCCACCAAGCTGGCCATGAACCCATTGACAGACTTCACACGCCTTCGAGAACATTGATGAGAACCCGGAGGCATGCCTGTCGTTGCATGTGTCATTAGTCCAAACGATGTTTGCCTCATCGTGCACTATTTACAAATATCTTGGATATTCTCACACATGGC
The DNA here is from genome assembly GCA_018250895.1 of Carterocephalus mandan. Lineage (NCBI taxonomy): Eukaryota > Metazoa > Arthropoda > Insecta > Lepidoptera > Hesperiidae > Carterocephalus > Carterocephalus mandan. The sequence goes on along the minus strand of DWTT01000137.1, from coordinate 15,845 downwards.
CATCTGAGCCCAAAGTAGGCGCGAGCCTGTGATATGGGTGTCAGAGACTGATATAAATACATAGATATTTTTAAATATAGATAATATTAACATCCAGACACAGAATACAAGTGTTCGTTCGAATATTTGTCCTGATTGGGATTCGAACCCACGACCCCAGGCGCAACAGACAGGGTCACTACCGATTGTGCCTGTGGAAGCCCCACAGGCATAATACTTACCCTAATTTTTATTTACTGGACTTCCACTTCACCTGATTAATTATCTTACTTCATTAGCACAGCAACAGCACAGCTACTAATCACCACTTACTAAAAGCCTACATAGCATACCGCGCTGCCATCCTTTGCAGTATGTATATTCTCTATTTGTACCAAAAGGTTTGAGGTGAACGAACTCTGATTCTTTAATTTTCTTCAGCGTAAGTACCCTCAATCTTATAAGACGATGATGGGTATCCACTTACGTCCCCCGGCCGTGCGCGTCTGCGCGGAAAATGAAAGCTAGCGTGATTGGGTTTGCGCGCGTTTCATTAAATTTGAGGCGATGCCCACACGAATCTTGTTACCTTGTCGCTGGGGAACCTTTTAGCCCTAATTCAAGAAGGTGACACTGCTGTATTATTAGATAGGTTCTGCGAATACTCCAAGAGGATTCGGGTTCGTTCGAATTGCGCTCAATTTGCTTAAAATAAATCACAATTTGAACAAATTGAAGTATCTGATTGAGTATAGCTCGCTCCATTGCGCGTTGAGTTACTCTGAGCTTGTGGAATAGGCCGACGGTAAAGGACTACGTGTCGTAATCACTGACAACACACATTGCTCGAATATTTTCGACTTCAGGCACCGAGGTAACTTGGAGGTGAAAATATGCTTTAATTTTTAAAGCAAAGTTACTACAGACATAATATTACAGTCGTCAAGCCTTGTCTAAGACCTTCGGATGGCCTAAGAACAATCGAAACTGGGTCGGCCACTAACCCCTCCACCATCTTGGTAGAGTATGCTCCCTCAGCTGTGTCTGTGGGGGAGACCCGTGCCCAGCAGTTGGACGTCTATGGGTCGCAGTGATAATGGCTTAAACATACAAAGCTTTCATTAAAGAAAAAATACCTGCCATCTCGCTCTTCTCTGCAATACGGACCTCGATTGTTGTCACACATAAATCTATTGTTATGCTATGTGTTGCATTATAACCGTTATGGAGGAAATAGTTTACAACGTGCCGTACCGTTTCTTATCCGCTTCGCGACACTGGAGGTACTGTCAGTGCGACGGTTTTATTCCAACCCGTTGATATACTGTACAGGAGCAGGCTATATATAAGCGTCGTTTGTCACGGTCCCGACTCCTAACCGCTACGTCTTGCTGATGTTGCTGCATAGCTAGGTAGCAAGTGAAAATTTGATCTGCAGCAGCAACAGAAAAAAATCATAACATTTTATCTGGCCAGAAATTCTACTACCTAACAGGATCAAATCCATAGAAAAACTGTCACTTACTTAGTTATCATGGATACAAAGGACAGTGGAAATGTAAATCAATGAATAATGAATTTTTAATTTTTTCCTTCAAGCAATCTGTACTTTTAATGATCAATCCGATTTTTTAAGTAAATAAATGTTTTGTTGCTTGATTTTAATTAATTTAGATTAGCATTACCTATAATTATCTATTTCCTTTAAGTAGTTTGTAGTTAGGTACCTAGACATTCGTTATGCGTGTCCAATCACCTCGTTGCGAAATTAATTATTTGACTTTTACTTTGATTTCAGTTTTTATTTAGACTACAGTAAGCAAAAATGCAATTTTGCGTACCTAGATATGTGTGCGCAGAGCCATCAACTCTGATAGTTAATAACTAAATTGCTTAAAGAAAATTGCATGAACAATAAAGTAGTAGGTACTAGATGACATACTAGATGACATAACCAACTAGATTTAGTTATTTTATGAGCTGTAAGTCGGACGAAAAATCGTGGAAAACCCTCGAGGCGCGGCGTAGCAGCACTCATAAAAACGTCTGTCTGGGTGGCTAGAAGAATATATTTTATATGATACGTTTCCATTGCTATCCCTCGTTAGACCGAATACGGCAGTGGAAACAGGTGAAAGCTTGCTAGCAATGCTGTCCACAGGCTGGCTTATCTTATGGATAGCAGTGAGACGTCTATGGGTTGCAGCTTGTTATCTGATACAAGCTGCAACCTATAGACGTCCCACTGCTGGCCACGGGTCTCTCCCACAGACAAATCTGCGGGAGGTCTAGAGCAAACCACGCTGTTCCAATGCAGATTGGTAGAGGGCATACATTGAATCTATATAGTGTCAGCTTTACATAATATTTTTTACTTTGGTAGTTGCAAGTACACTGCAACCTACAACTACACAGTAATGAGATGGGGCGCTCGTCTGTTGGGATCGGATCGAACGCCCGGACGTTTGAGAGCCTAAGCTACATACACTACGGTCTATAGGCGTTCCATTGTTGGGCACGGGTCTGTCCAGTCCAGGGCATACACCACCAATGTGGGTTGTTAAGTAGTAGTGGCAAATGTTCTCGAACCACATGGGAGTTGGACGAAAACACTCATGAAATTTTGCCACTAACGGTAACCCATCCATATACTGACCGCGGCCGAGGTTGCTTAGCTCGGCCAATCAAGTGGGATTGACGCGTACTATATCGCTATGAGCGTTCCAGCAATAACTCGGCATATTGATAGTAATAATACTAATCCGTCACAACCTCAGCACTCCCGGGAAAATCCCCCTGGAACATTGAGCGTCTTCATTATGAGTGCTAGAACCGGGCTAAGCTAGATTACGTACAAACGCGTGGAACTCGGGTCAATGGGTATAATCCTCGCAACATGTTTCATCATCTCACTCTTGCGATACAAACATTTATCTTCATAATTTTCCTCGGGCTAAGGAGCTTCCACACTTTCCTGTACTGTTTGAACCCTTGTTGGTTATTCAAGAATTATTAAGCATTGGTCACAACTACAATTTGTAGTTTAGTGTAACATCTATAAGTATAAAAGGATAAGCTGACTGGCTGACTGACTGACTGACTGACTGGCATATCAACGCACTTGGTTAGGGGAGCACTAAGAAAGGATTTTTGAAAATTCACCCCCTTAGGGGGTAAAACGGGGGTGCAAATTTAGTATGAAACTTTGCCGTTTTTGAAGTTAGTGAATGTCTTATTCCACGCGAGTGAAGCTGCGGGCGTCCACCAGTGTAATATAATGTAATAGATCGTGTCTGGTGAACCTTGCACGGAATACAAATCAAATCTCCGGACTACTACCAGGAATTTCTAGTTAGAAAAGTCATTAATACTTTGCCCGATCCGGGCATCGAAACCAGGACTTCTAGTTTAACTTGCTTACAACCACGAGACTAAGAAGTCCTGTGATTACAACAAAAACGATTATTATTATCTCATATCACAAGATCTGGGTTAGTTTTTCGAAACCTCGCTTTTCGATTGATCGAACCATCAGAAGTAATTTCCGCGTGGTTCTATCGAGCGAACTATGCCATAGAACCTCGCGGCCGTAAGGCTGGGAATACACGTCCGATTTTTCTCTCCGATAGTCGGATCCGATAGTCTGATCAGACAATCGGAAGGCACTCGTGCCATACATTTGTTTGAATACGTAATACACATACGATTCCGATAGTCGAATCGGACGTCAAAATAATGTATGGCACGAATGTCTGATCAGAATCGGAGAGAAAAATCGGACGTGTATTCCCAGCGTAAAGCGTATTTCAGATACCTCTATTACTGTTACAAGTCGAGGATACCAACTGCTGCGGCCTATAAAGTCTTCATAAAAAATTCTTCATTCAATATGTTCTGGAAGACCTTTGCTCCGTCATATGTGACGACGCCCTCACTCCATTCTTCGTAGGTGCTACCCACGTTCGAAAAGATACTTTTAGATAAACATCCGCTAACCGAGCCCGACAGGGAGCTGCTATCAGTCAAAATTATCCACCATTATTGCTCAGACGATTAATATTGCTCATGTGGTTTTTCAATGCTGAGCTTTACGAGTAGGTATCACTGGAACAATGTTAGCTGTTTTTGGAAATGTTTTAAGTGGCTTTTCAACATTGTAAATCATTCGACTTAAATCCGAAAGGCTTAACTTAGTGGTAGGTTATTATTGTAAAATTAGTGTAAGGTAGGTTAGGCTCCCGTGTAGTTTTGTCCAACGTAAGAGTTGATTGGTTTTTATGTGATGCATAATGATTTTCATAATATTTTTTTATTTTCAATAGTGTTCTGTTATTCATATTTGTTAGAAATACACGATTGACAGTAATAATTAATGTGTAATGTCTCATCCAATGATCACTAGCTATATCTTATATAAAATTTCACGTTAGACCGTTTTTAAGTAAATAAATTATGATTGCTTTTTAATAGTCAATTTAGAATAGCACTCTTTTTTTTCTCTAGGTACTTTGAAGTTACCTAGACTTTCGTTAAGCGTGTCCAATTACCATCATAGTGAAATAAATCATTTTGACTTGGACTTTGACTTTGACTTTGCCTTTGACTTTGACTTTAACTTTAACTCAAAATTAGAGTAAAATAACATACAATACTAGACTAAGAAGGCAACAAACAAATGTAAATTTAATCTTTAATTCATTTCAGGTAAGTGCGGAAATTGACAGCAAAAGAGAATGGCTGAAATTCCTGTTGGTATGTACCTAAGTAATGTAGATTGCAACATATTTGTTCTTCTCATCATCATGTCATTTCTATCTGCAACTAAGTATCTACCCGTTAAAATTCCAGGACTAACAAATAGTTTTTGCACAAAATTCAGCAAATGACGTGTTTGTACAAAACGCTTTATTGGTATATTATAAGTTAAGAGTTAAGACATAGTATAAAGAGTCGCGCTCCGCTCTATAAGAGGTCTTAAACCTTTTCTTTCTAGTAGACTCCTGTGAAGCTTAGGTACGTATAAAACAATCTACCTATAATATAGTTTTAGTATCCTAAATAGCAGCACTCTAAAACGTGTGTTAGAGTTTTGTTGAACAACATAGTCTCTTTGTATAGGGCACCCGAGGTACCTTTATCGAATTTTCATTGGAAACTGAATTAATGAAGAGGCTTTCATTGCCGTATCAACAGAATTTTTTTTTACAATTTATAAGGCAGGTAGGTGGTACCTTACCTTTATCATTATACGGTGCCTTTACCGTGTATTCAGTGTAGGTAATAATGTGCGTGTCTGAACCGGAAAAACATTCAAACAAATTAGATCTCATACGTAGGTACTTGATACACGAGCCGAGGCGAGCTAAGACTTCCTATTCACGTAATGCGAAACATTATCCATTTTATTTAAAAAAATAAAAGCCACTTTTCTCCGAATTTGCCTTAAAATATTGTATACACGGTATCTGTTTACTTGTACACCCGTCGGCGCGGTGCGACATGAGCTTCGGTAGCTTCGTGGCTTAGGCCAAACCAAATTCGAGTTTATAAACGTTTAGGAGTAACGACGAGGAGTGGCGACTCCCGAGACGCAGGTTTCAATCCCGGAAATAATTTTTTTGTACTCGGGTCATGGGTATTAAAATTATGATGTTTTCTGTGTGCGCAACGCAACTCAGGTCTAAGCGCTCATCGGCCTACCGGGGTTGTAAGTGTGTAGCGTTTGACTTAAAGGAGAATTGAGCCGGATCTTCGGATTTAGTTTAGTTTCAAGAACAAGACACAAATAGGGACTGGGATTAAATCAGTTCATCTGTAGGTAATCTTAACAGTAGTTAGTGTCTTAGAGTAGGTACCTACTCTAATTACATTTAGATTACATTGATATAGATCTGGTATTACGTGCTATGGAGACAGCTATGCTCGGTATTTCGCTGAGAGACTGAATCAGGAATGATGAAATCCGTAGACGAACAAAGCTCACCGATATAGTTCGCAGAGTCATTCAAAAGACTGATAACCTGAGACCACGACTCGGAAAATGGAGTACAGGTCGCCGTTCGACCATGTGGTCAGATGACCTGAAGAATACGGCGGGAAACACCTTCCTCAGTGGTGACGTTTTGGAGAGGCCTATGTTCAGAAGTGGACCTCGAAAGGCTGATGGGTGGATGAATATCTGTTATTCTTTCGCAACGACATTTTAGTGCTAAATATTGGTATGATTTGAAAGCAATCTTAAATGCTTAGGGGTCGTACTTTGTTTGGTATGGTACTTCCTTATCCATTATTCCTATAGTGGAGGTATACCTTGCAAATCGTCGACTCCGTTCGCTTGTCGCGCGTCCTGGCGCTCCCCAGGCTGATAAGTTCAATTTATTTAAGGCACGTATCGCGCTGCGTACAGGATCTTAAAAAATGTTTAAATCAAAGCCGGAAAATGTTTTTCCTTGGAACACCGTCAAGAAGTGAACCCCATTAGACGGGGCTTTGTGCATTTAGATGAGGAATGGCCCCAATTACAAACGTTTAGAGCTGAGCTGAGATGTATTTTGGCTTTAAAGGTCCCGGGTTTGAATCGGACACTTTTAAATAAAAATTATACTGTAATTTTTTTTTAAAGCTTTTAATACTTTTTATTTTATTTTCGTGCATTGTCATCGGAACCAAATATGTGTGCCGAATTTCAGCTCGATAGCTTCAGTGGAAGTGGGTGAAATATTGATTCCAGGACATGGATACATAGGAGTGAAATTAAATAAAAGCTTTTAAAAATAAATAAACATCTGACACAGAACACTTCATAGTGTTTTTATTAGATGTTCGGGTTCAGTTTCATGTTTCAAATTCAATTTACATATATTTCGGCAAACATTTGATAACTAGTACAGTATCGCAGATTTCGCCAACTAATTACATCAGTAGTGTAATCCCTTGGGAAACTTTGTGGAGCTATTATAGTCCACCGTAAAGTTTATTTTGCATGGCTGGTATGAAAATAGATTAAAGTTGGTTACTAAGGCAAATGTTTCAATGTTTACGATGAGAGAGATGAATAGACGTTGAACGAAATGACCATACTTTTGAGAAATTAAATATATTACCTATCCTATCTTGTAAGGACTGTGGGATACGATAATTGTGATTGTATGGTTGCAATGCAACCCATCAGACGATAATAACGAGACATAACGTGCCTTCTGAAACATGGAAGAGCTTGAAACCGGTGGGTAGGTCGATAAAGTGTTAACCTGCACGACTTCGAGCCCACACAAGATGAAACATAAGTATAAGTTAAGGCGTTAAGTATAAGGATAAGTATTTAGATATACCTATACTACTAATATTATAAAGAGGAAAGATTTGTTTGTAATGTTTTCAAAAAAACTACTGGACCGATTTCAAAAATAATTTCACCATTAGCAAGCTGCATTTTCACTGAGTGACATAGGCTATATATAATATTACTAGGTGTAAACGAAACTAATTGTTATGTCTAATTCCACGCGAGCGAAGCTGCGGGCGTCCACTAGTTAGTACAGAAAATGGTTACCTGGCTCAGAATGTAATGCATTAAGCTCGCTACTTGTATACTTCATTATTGTGCTTCAATAGTAGTTAAATAAATGAATATTACATATAAATACTGTCGTTATCTCACTCGCCGCTCGCGGTCTAACTCACCGGGGCGCGCACATTCGACAGAACAACGAAATAACTAGTTTACAAAATTGCAAATTGCTTTCAGTGCTGTGAGGTATGCTTTAATTTGTTCGGAATTTGATTTATTGGCTGTGTGCGCCGCGTCGTATCACCGTTTGACGGCGGTTTTAGAATTGGCGGCGTTTTGTTTGTATTAGAGATTGATTCATACAAATGGACGAGCTTTTGTTTTTGTGTAGAAAAAGCAATTTAAATGCAAACTAACTTTCATTATTAAAATCTGTGCCAGTGTTTATGTTTACCTTCGCATCTAATTGCGTCAACTGAGATCTACATTTAGTTCATCAATAGTGTGGGAAGGTCAGATCAGCGCAGTATTATATTTAATTCAATCAAAAAATTGCACTCACGTATGTAACTTAGCCCTAAACTAAATCTACTGAGATGATAGCGCTTATTCTGATCTCAAAACTTGACTAGCATCGAAAGTCCGAAACACAGTCAAGTTCAATCAACTCGATATAAGTCCACTAAAGCTGGAAAGAGCAAACTATTCGACAAAGAAACTTGGGATTATTTCAAACTTCCTTCATATGAGAGGAGACCGCGACCGTTGGCGACAAACTTCACGTAACTATGTGTCTCAGTGTTGTGGACAGTTGGAATACTTAGCGTGGACTTCCTTCATTAGAACTGCGGTGGTTTTAAACAAAAATACATCATGTGGAAGTTATGGTCTTGTCGTGAGACTTTGAGGAGACTTCTGGGGTTGCGGGCATGAGTGGGAGCTCGAACCGTCCACTGACCCCGGGAAATATGACGCTACGTGTAAGTTGCTACTGCACAGTCTCGTGTATGGTAGACGTTGAAGGTTTGATTAGGCGAAAATCCCACGAAACTTGACATCGCTGGTTTACCACTCGTTAAATAAAAAGTGCGTGCGTACAAAGTACACATGTCAGAAGTGAAACTTCTTTGGCGAAATATTCAAATATACACAAAAAAAGGATAAATATAAATATTCATTTGAAAGGGCTATCTGCTTCATGCTACACTCTTTCTCAATCGGTTTCAATCGCCCATCCTCTTCTTCGTCACGAACGTCGCATGCTGCGTGACGCATTATTGGGTTTCATCCGTAAAAAAATTTACCCTCGTTCGCCTAAAGAAGTTTCACTTCAAAAATAAGAACTGAAGAAGAATCTGAAAAACTAAGGAGTTAAGAATAGGAGTGTAGTGTATGCGCCGGAGAGAGTCACGCGCTAGCGGTGAGCCAGTGCGGACGTGGGTCGGACGCATTACCTACTTCACCTATTGAGTGATCAAAGGCGTGTTTTATTTACTATAATGGACACCCAAACACTACAAGGAGCATGTAGTATGTCATAGCATAATCACGACTGTACATCCCCGAAGGGGTTTGTTGTTAGGTACACCCGCTTATGGTTAGAGTTTAGGTCTGAGAGTTAGAAGTTTAGGCCAAAGGTAAGCAGCTTGAAGAGGGAATTACCGTTCGCTTATAATTCCAGCTCGGTATAATCCTCTTGAAACAGTATTCAGAGAACCAGGTGTCTACATCCGAGTGAATAATATAAAGTAGGTAAGGTACCCACCAAGTGGATCCAGAGTTTTTGAAATTCATTTTAATTAATAAAAGTTGTTCGCGAAGAATTAGAATTTAAATTAAAATCATACAACTTTGAACGAGTCGCGCTTGAAATTGAAATTTATGCGAGGATAATACTTTGAGAAAGGATGAATCTGTGCATTTTATGAACCGTGTATATTTTCAGGTGGAACCTGTATTTATTTAAATAAGAATGAAAGCGGTACACACTTTCACTTGTTTTAACTAGGTATACCTACTACGAGTAACTAGCATTGTAGACGGACACAAAGCGGTTCACAGTGTGTAGGGGTGGCTAGCCAGCACTGCTGGGACCCCCGTATCAGAAGGCACAGGATCGGGAGGATCTGTGTCCAACAGTGGACTTTAAAAGACTGATGAACAGATGGATGGATTAAGTTTTTTACCACGGTTCAGGCTATCTTTGCTATGGCTGAAGCAGCGGTAGTTACGCCCCTGAGCTGTAGGTAAACTCGGCATCATAAAGTCACGCTAAGACGTATGTTTGTAAACCTTCTGAGCGGTAGCTCATTCTCATTACTGTAACTGGTACACTATGTAAAGTACATATATTTTTTCGGAAGCATTTAAAATTTGAATGCTCTTTTTAAATGTTGAATTTGACCTCGAATGTTTGTTTGTTCATACTCGTATTTATATTATTATTAAATATGTTGTTTATAATATGATTCATCAAACCGACGTTTTTCTTCTACTATTGACACGGATTACACTGTCCTTCCGCTCTGCTACTGGTAAAAGAAAAATGATTAGGTACCTATCTCTTCGATATCAATTCCTACATTAAGTACCTAATAAATAGTAACTTACAAACATGAGTGAAACTCACGTATTAAGTTAAAATAATTTTCTCCTCTGTATAAATATTACATAACTATATCCTAATAACGCGTAAACGCACCGTTTCACATACAAACGCCATTTTTTCGCGACACGGCACACAAAATGGTGGCGGGTGACGTCACCTGTCAACCGATGCCATCCATCATGGCGCTCCAGCCAAATGAAATGCTCTTTGTTCGGTAACAGCCGATGTAGCTGAGGCGGAACATAATGACGGGAAATAAAATTTGTTATAACGTAATATTTTGGACGTTTGACCATTGTAAATGTGTTTGAGCTGCTGGCGTGTCCATTTGACAGTTAAGGTAATATTTTTAATTCTTTTATTGTTCTAAACTCTGTCTTATTCCGTCTGGAAAATGGGTAGACATTTGAATAGTCAAACAAAAGCTTCGTCGTTGCTTTTAAATTCTATCTTGCTGCAGCGCACGTTCTTTCTTTAGGTATAACTGAGTAAGGCATTGACCGTCTACTAGGTTCTGTTGTTAACACTGAAATTTACAGTTAAAATTTATCCTTGGAACATTAAATCTTTATTGTGTGGACACTTACTTGTATCATGTCTTCTAAGAAAGCCTTGGAGAATTACAGAAGACATTTCCATCTACATATTGGGTAACTGCTGGACTCCAAAGGCACGATGAGGAGAAGCTTATGTGATTGTGTCCAGCAGTGAACCACAAAAACCGATCGTTGGTTGGCTGGCAAATACATAAGTTGTTCACACGTTGTATTTGGTTTGTATCGTACAGTTTTAAGAGTGTAGACCTACCTAGAGTAAATCGCTGTGTCGGGTGCGCGCCATAAATGGATTTTCCCTGTCGCCAGTCAATACGGCTCTAGTGGCACTTGGAGATTATGCCGCTCAGCGACTAAGTAGGTAGTTAGTAGCTAGTTCGATTGTTACAACTTTCAAGTGTAGGTATCAGGGCGCGGCCCGATTTGTGAATTTCACCGATACGACTTAAGATATTCGTATGCGAGGAATAACAATCAATTTTAGGCTTACGAAAAGTTAAACTTAAACACAACTAAAAAGCTGACCGCTAATTGATCGCGCAGAAAATAGATTCCCCGATTAACACCCTCTGCGAACTGGACTAACTAAACCATTTAAGTCCCTCAAGAGGCTTGTTCAGAGTTTGTCACAGGTGTCATGGACGGTGCTTCATGCACGTTTGATAGCTTAATAATCCATAAAAAACATTGTAACATCATCCACGTTGTCAATGTGCCATCACAGACGCATGCGACGGAAAGATTTGAAGAGAAGAACAACTGAGGGAATGTGGAATGAGACAACACTTGCCTTGTAGCGATTACGATTAGGTAAATTTTTTTGTGCAAACAAACGTAAATATCGTTAAAACACTTTCTGGAAGCGCTCTTCGTCACGCGGCCCCAAATATGATCCTATCAATAGTGTTTAGCTGGGCCAACATGGCTAGCAAATGGATGGGTGACGTTCTTTCGTTCAGCGTCTGTTCCGGTTGTTACCAAAGGTCATTAAGCTAAGTAAGAAGAAGGCCTCCTTATACTTCTGATAATCGGGTTGTCTGTCAGCCGCTCAGCCAATACGCACCGGAGCAGTAGTGAAGTTTGCTCAGGACTCCTCAGTAGTGAGTAGCTACTCGTATCCCGCAATGGGCCGCTATTAATTATTTATTTACATACAATACAGAGTAGGTAAACATAACAGGTAAGTCCCCAATGCGTTTACCTATGACACTGAATATGTTGTAGTGTAGTTTGTAGGTGGGAGGGGTTGCACCGATTAAGGATGACCTATGTCCAGCATTGGACTTTAAAACTTAAGATAGATGGATAAATATTATGATTTTTTTAATTTTTGGGGTTCGAGCTAACTTTTATGTTTTAGCGTAGTTTGTAGTGTAGTTTTCTTTTTGCCAAAACTATTTTTGCTCTTGATATTCTACGGCACAAAGTTATGTACATCGTAAAGTACCTACCTATTAAACCTGATAGAAAAAAATTATATATAAAAACATTTTTACACTGGATAGGTTTAAAAATTGCAGACATTTTCACATTTGTAGCACAGCAGAATAAATCCATTGTTCAAGATGTCTTTTACCCCGCATTTCTTGATCTGCAGAGTGTACAGACGAACTGAACAAACGAGCAGCGGCGGGCGCCGCGCGGATGCACTGGGATGTGTAAATTAATTAAAAACTGCAATAAGCTTCCGCGCTCTGTGTCTCGCGTTGCACTTATTAGCCCCTTTTCTTTCTTACAAGCGCGATTCAAGATGGCGACTTTTAACTCGTATTGTGTGAAGATCGTAGAGATAACTACGTGAAAATGACTAGTTCTAGTATATTTGACTTCCAGCGTTGTTGGTTCAGATCAAACCTTGCAAACCAAACTGGACAACTTCCCACTTCAAACTTATCCAACTTGTTTCTCTGACATGTTAATTTAGTTCGACAGTTATGACATGTGGTTGTGATTAGCGTTTCTATGTTTCTATATCAGGAAGGTACGAGCTACGAGCTGGAATTACTTAATTATAGTACCTTAATAATTATGCATCTTGTATAGCAATGGAAAAATTTCCTGTCTTCCATCAAACTCTGTTTGCTGTTAGATTTTATTGAACTTAACTCCCACCATAACCCTTTCTTTGTCCCACTGTTGGGCACGGGTCTCCTGTCAGAGTGGGAGGGATTAAGCCTTAGAAAAGTCATTGGTGCGTACCGCTTGGGTTTGAACCCGGACCACTCACCACCGCGTCACGGATATCGTCGAGTCGTCGAGTCGTTTGTATTCCCGACCGGTTATCAGTCATGTGAGCGACGTGGCTTTACCCGTTGTCACCTCCACAAGCTAGGTAATTTTGGGAACTATGTCGGTGGCGTTTGTTCGTCTACGGATTTTGAATTTCTTGATTCTATCGCGTAGCGAAATACCGAGCATAGCTCTACATAGCGCGCTGAGTGACTCTGAGCGTGAAAATATCTGCGGATAGATAAATACAATTTTTTTTTATACTATAGGCGGACAAACAGACATACGGGCCACTTGATGGTAAGGGGTCACCGTCGTCTAAGGACACGTGCGACACCAGGGGTATCACAGGTGCGTTGCCTGCCTTGAAGGAAGCGTTTTACACTCTTTTTGAAGCGCTCCATATCGTAGCTCGAAGGGAAAACCTCAGGCGGAAGCTCATTCTACAGAAGACTAGTTCGCCGTAAAAAAGACCGCGAGAAACGTACGGTGAAATTAAAAATTAATATTATGAAAACAGAGACTCACAAAGATAAATACTCTAGTAGTCGCAAGAGCGTCTGGTACTCGTAAGCTAGAGGTCTGTTCGATCCCCGGGCCAGCCAAAGAATTATTGGGTTTTCATTATACTTAATTGATCTGAGTCTGGATTTGTGCCCGGCGAATGGCAATCGGCTCGCTGCGACCCATAGACGTCCCACTGCTGGGCACGGGTCAAACACTGCTACGGGAGGTCTAGGGCATGTCCACCACGCTGCTCCAATGCGGGGGGTGGAGGGGTTAGTGTCCCAGTGTCGAATGTTCTCAAGCCACCCGAAGGTCTTCGACAAGGCTTAACGACTATCGGCTTAACTTATAAGGCTAACTTATCGGCTCACCACCCATTATTACATGTGACCTAAACATAACTGGTTAAAAGTGGCTGTACTACACACCTCTGCTTAAACCTTCGGGGAAATAAAGGCGTGATGTTATGATAATATTATGAATATACAGCGTAAACCGCCTATGGCATCAAACCGCACGTTTTCATTCACGTTTTCACTGTGATGGATGGGGTCGCCGGATAATAGACGCATAGATACCTACCTGCTGCTGTTGCCTGATGCTATGTCACTGAATATAGTACGGGCTGAGAACAGCCTCAGAGCCGTTTAAATCACAGAGTATGGTTAGCTTATACATCTATACTTCTATCTTTATATATATTTCTTGAGTACGTGTGTATGACAGTGAACTCCTTGTAAACGGCAGGATGGATGTTGATGAAATTTTTTGTGAGTGTTCAAGGGGATTCGAGAATGGTTTAAATTCACAATTTGGTACACTGGAAATTGTTATTAAACATAATTTTAGAATATTTATTTTTAACCGTCGTTCATTGACGTGAAGCGTCGCGTCACCGACATTTCATATAGCAGAACAACGTAGCTTTAAGTCATACTTTATCCTTGTAAAATTCAAAAACAACACTTGGACGTACGTACCTACTAGAACAACGTGCTTTGTTTTTCCATCAAGACTAATTAACAATTCAGATCACAACCGACCCTAAAATAATACACGAGTTGAACAACGTCTCGCCTGCCCCGCGAGCACGTGACGGGCCTTTCAGACGAATCTGTTTCAGATTTACGCACGGGAACGGAGCGTCAGTGTCAGTTACGTGCTGGACACAAAGCGTAAGGTATTTTAATAGCTCAAGGTCTATCTCGAGAAGGCACGGGTTACCATCCCATTAATAAGACATATTAATTTCAGTTTGTCTTAAGAGCGTCCATTTATGCTTTCGCTGCGACCCATAGACGTCCCACTGGACACGGGTCTCCCCCACAGACACAACTGCAGGAGGTCTAGAGCATACTCCTCTACGCTGCCCTAATGCGGATTGGTGGAGTGGAGTTTATGCTTTACTTATGCTATTTTTCCAACTAAAAAAACTACTGTTGTTAAGTGGGGTAAGATTAACACATGGGGCAGTACGAATACTTTTAAATATCTTTTGAAGTACATTTTTCTATACCACTTGTACGAAGAACCGTGTCGGGTGAGGGGTGACGGTTGTTGCAAAGTAAGTTAAAACTAACTTTACTCTCACAGTTTTTTCGATGTTTTGTCTTGTTCAAAGTCAGTCACAGTTTTCATGGGGGACAGCGGATGCCATGTTCGTTTGCTTTCTCATATCCATACAAAAGTACTGCTATGACACAGCCTCCATTAATTTATTTTATAGGTATATAGATGTCAATATATTTTCCAAAGTATAAACTCAAGTGATTTGAATGTTCGTGCCTGACCTATAAATGAGAGCACACTTGAACTACCGTACAGTAATGAAGTCCCTCTATAGACCCTTTTATGTAGTGAACCCTGCCTATACCGTATAATAATTTCTAAGGTAATATTAGAACTATTAAAGCGCTACCGAGCGATAGAAATCTTACTTACGACAATTTACGACTCGTTTCATTTTAGTTACAAACCTGTAGATTAACTAGAACAAATTATTAAGGCGAGGTATCGCGGAAAACTGTATTTGAATGTGTTTTATTCACGAACATTAAATAATACAATTCTTAAAAACATATGAGTTATTTAACAGTATTTCATATAGGGGCCTACCTATAATGAACGCCTACAATGTTGACTCAAAGTTGGTCAAAATGCGTCAACAGGTTTTCATATTATGTGTATACAATAATTAGTTAACTTCACTTTACTTTTTAACTTTCCGCCCATTTTTTAACCCTTTGCGGATTGAATATACAAACAC
Organism: Carterocephalus mandan; assembly: GCA_018250895.1. NCBI lineage: Eukaryota > Metazoa > Arthropoda > Insecta > Lepidoptera > Hesperiidae > Carterocephalus > Carterocephalus mandan. The sequence goes on along the minus strand of DWTT01000137.1, from coordinate 192 downwards.
GATTTTGTATTGGAAATCCAATCGACGCCATTGGGCTATGGAAGCTTCACATTTGATTTGTCTTAAATAAACCATTAAATATAGTAACTAGTAACTTACTAAATTAAGTTTCCTTTCCTCCTATTCTTTCTTTTTCCAAAACTCTAATTTGAGGCCAGATCTTGTTAAGAGACCCAGGCTTTTACTTAGTGC
>DWTT01000136.1:0-20241 GCA_018250895.1 Carterocephalus mandan | reverse complement strand
GAAAACAACCGGGACCGACGGCTTTACGTGCCCTCCGAAGCACGGTAGCGTCCATGAAATTTTGCCACTAGCGGTCCACCCATCGACAAACCGACCGCGCCCGTTTTTGCTTAACTGTTTCGATCACATTGAATCGACGCGAGCCATTGGGCTATGGACGCTACAAAACGATCATTAAGACGTTTCAAAGACCTTCGGTGGCTTGAGAACATTCGACAATGGATTAGCGACTATCCCTCGATCAATCCGCATTGGAGCAGCGTGGTGGAGTTTCCTCTAGAATTATTTTGGTCCTTACTCTATGGTTGTAGTTAAGGTAATGAACATAAACATTCTGAACATCATTATGCTTCAATTTAAGTCACTTACTGTACAAATCGTCGTATCCAGCCTTAAAGAGCATGTTTCGTATCGATTGTTCCATAATACCATAATCCACTACTGGTATCTCCACACGTGGGAATAAATCTGATATGATACCTGAAAACGGGGAAAAATTACGTCGAAGTAAATATTATACTTTATTCTTAGCCTTCTTGTTTGCAGTCAGCGGCGACTGAGTTGTTTATTTTCTAACGCTTGACCATTGCACTTAAGTTTCAATGATTCGATTCCTTATTTTATTACTATGGTACATATTATTTATTTATTTTAATATAGCGGTAGATAAAAAAAATGTTATGACGTTCATTAAGTGTATACAAAAATGAAAATATGAATATGAAAAATAAATGAATCTGAATCTGAATATTTGTTTCACAATTACACAAAATATAAATGAACAAAACAAAAGATTACGTTGTACTACGGAAAAATTTACGTGTACAAAGGAACAGCTTATTTTTCTTGGAAATATCTTATTATACAAATTAATACATTCAACTATGGAGATATGAAAGACGGTATGGAAATAATTAAGAAAAGTGTTCACTTATCTTCTTGCTGTTTACGCTGTAGTACGAGTCGCGCGCGATATTTAATAGTTACATACAGGTCGACCTAATAAAAGCATGTTAAAAAAGAGCTGTGTACCATCTTTTGGTAGTCTGAATTGTTCATAGAAAAACTAAATCACCGATTAGTCGAGATTCGACTAATCGGTGATCAAGTATATTTTTTATTATGTGATCGACTTACCATTGAAGAGCAGAAGATCATCGGCGAGGAACTTGGGCACGTTGACGTCCCGCAAGGCGCGCAGCACGATCTGCCGCTCGTCGCCGTCAGGCATCTGCCGGATCAGGTTCCCGGCGACCAGGATCACCGTCTTCACGGCACGCATGCCGAAGTCATAGTGATCCTAGAAATCATTCCAAAGATTACCGACTATCCTGTCCATCAATCCATCAGCCTTTTCAGGCCCACTGCTGGAGATAGGCCTCTCTAAAATGCGATCGGTCCAATCTGTTGTCTTCATCTATCCACCTTACAGAAGGGCATCCTTCACTCCTCTTTCCGAGTCGTGGTCTCCATTCAGAGGAGTTTTCTTCCCTTCCGGTTATCAGTCCTTCGAACGACGTGGCCTGGAATGTAATTGTGATGAGTATCAAAGACAAATTTAACTAATTCATCTACAGGTAATGGTAGAGTATGGTATATTATGTAGCAATAATAAAATTGCAGAATGAATAGAAAAAAGTATAAATACTCTATAAGTTCATAAAACAATAAAATGTACCTAAAATTCAATGTTAAAAATGCCACAATAAATGTTTTTATTTACAAAACTAAACACCGTATAAAGTAGGTACGTCAAATCCTACGTAAAGCCAGTCAATACACTGGCATGATACCTGCGAAGAAAGCTGTTCGGAGCTCAGCCTAAACGTTGTTGTTATCTTCCCCGCCAAAATCTTGGCTTCGAAAAATCCGTACGAGAAGAGGGATATCTCAGCGATCAGGGCGTAGTCTGGCACCATCATCGCGATGGGTCTGAATAGAGCTTTCAAGTTATCGGGTAATTCCGTACGTCCTGTTCAAAATAATTTTAATCATCAATCACGAAGATGAACAAATGAATGTAAGTAAGGAATGAAAATGACAGAAGGTTAAAAGATGAAATAAAAGAACAAACAATGAAACAAACGAAATTCACACACCGAAAAAGTCCACAGATAGATGATAAAACATGACTGAAGATTAGATATCAATGAAAAATATTAAAGGAACTTGAAATTGTAAAACAGGAGAGAACAAGAACGATGTTTTAAATGGTTGCCTCTGTACTAACATAAGTAAGTTTATTAGTTCCTTATATTTCAAAGATAAAGTAGACTAACCGAGAAAATTTAATAATATCTAGAATGTAAAAAGCTTTTTGCCAGGGTTTTTTGTACACACCAGCATAGCCAGGGTTCATGGTAATGAAAACTGAACACGAAGCCTTCAGCGGCAGCTCGCAGCCTTCAAACATGAACTTCTCCTGCTTAGCAACTTGTGCCTTCTGAATGGTGACCACCTGATAACACATTAAGAAATATTCTATTCACTGTTTCTTTTAATTCAAAATCCTTGTGTAAAATAGCTGAATTTAATATGTTTTCTTAATTTGTATTGTATCGTATTATTTGTATTTATGTGAATAGCAATAAATTGATTATTTTCTTTTTTTTAAATAACGAAATTGGTGTTACCTGTTGCGCTACAACTGACAACACTTCTATATCAATTCGATTGAATTCATCAAAACATGCCCAAGCACCTGACCTATAAGCAATATAATGTACCATTATCATTGTTCAATTCGCTTTATTGATTTGACGATAAAAAAATAATAATCTTATCTTAATGTTAGAACTTACGCTGCTAATCCTTTAAAGAACTTTCCCATTGCCATGAAATCCAATTGGTCGGAGCAGTTGAATACGACGCACTGGACGGCCAATGCTTTTGCTAAATCCTGAAAAACCATTTTATATTTTTTGCAGAATTTCATGATAGTGGAGAGTAAGTTTGATTCTATGAGCTGGTCATAAAAACAACTTATATTCGATTCGTTCAGAGCTTCACTTTATAGTCAAACTCTGTACCTGAAATGTACTGAAGTTGTATCTGACAAGGAACACAATAATAGTAACCTTAGTGGTCTCCGTCTTGCCAGTGCCCGCCGGTCCAGCGGGGGCGCCGCCAAACTTAAGGTGCATCGCACACATGAGCGTGAGATAGCAGCGATCCGTCAACGGAGTTATCACGAGACGCCCACTAGAAGAACAAGAAACACAATCATTAGATCAGAAACCCTGAATTCAAACAATTTCAAACCTATGGGTTGCAAATTTTTTAATGCTTGGTTAGACGGCAGTTAGTGGCAAACATCTCTAAACGCTTTTGTGTTATGTTAAGCTGTCAGATCTTGAAAGAGGAATCACCCCAAAAATTTCTGAAACTCGGACCAGCAATTTACCCCTACTCCAATACCACGAGCAGTGGCGTTAAGTCTACTCTACGAGTATGTCTGCTCTATGTATATAATATATGTCTAGTATGCTTTAAGACAGAAAGAAAGAAAGAAATAACACAGATCAAAAACCAACATTATCCAGATCCAGTCTTTAGGAGTAAAGCGGGGCAGTTGCGTAACTCACTGCCAGCTTTCTTGCTATCTTGGCTTTGGCTCCCAATTACCCAACTGGTGGTTTCATATGTCGTATCTGTTAAGTCTAGATTGTGTAAAACTGAACCGCGGGACCGTTTTGATTATTTGATGTAACTGCCGTCATGTCCAATCCCCTCTGCCCCCTCTCCCTCTAATTCAGTATCCCTTTTTTAAACGGCCGACTTGTCGCTAATGAGTTGCAATTACCTGTTGCCAAGATACTCGTTCTGATAAGTGAAGACGGAGTTGAGCGCGCGCACGTCGCAGTAGTTCTGGCTGAACTGCCGGTAGTACGGCGACGTGTCGAGCCTGTTCTCGTCTTGGTATATTTCCGGGGACTCGTCCTCTTCCAACGGGTACATGTCCTTGACGATTTGGTAGTATCTAGGAGGAAATAATTCAAAGCTCCTGTGATAGACTGATGTTGCTAAAGAACATGCGTGATAGTCTAAGGAGATGATCAGGATGGACAGGACGGTCAATGTTCTAGTTCTACCTATTTATCCGTCAGTTTCTATATGTCAACTGCTAAACATAAACCTACTTTGAAACAGTGCTAGTCTTAGTCGCCGAACATGGCCAATGCCAGCTTGTAACCGCAGTAAGTAATTGTAAGATCTGGAAGATAATTCATGGAAAGGCGCTTCTGTCCATCTCCTGGATATTTCCTACGGACTATAGGGGGACATAAACAACTATTTTATCGACCGTTAGGAGGGTGTCTTTGTTAAGTCTATTTTATGAAGATAAAGTGCAAAGGCTGATAAACGGATTGATAAGTTCGTCTACTTCAGCTAATACTTCTGCTGAAAATCTCACATTAGACATTTTTTTATAGAAAATATAGCAATGGCCTTTAAAAGCCTGGATGGATGGACGGCGGTGTACCTAAGCTGGCATGTCCACTGGAAGTCGGACACGTTCTTCACGTTCTCGTCGACAAGCGTGCGCGTCACGTCGCGCGCGTGCACCTCGATCACGATGAGCGCGCACAGCACCTCGCGTTGGAAGAACGTCAGCTCTCCTTTCACCAGCGCTCGCAGGCTGTCCAGCTGTGACATTGACATCATTGTCAATCGGCAGAAACAAAGGAGGATAAAAGCTGGCAGTCATATAAGATTTTAAACAAATATCGTCACACACAATAAACATTTTGATAGTTCCATATTTTTGACGATATGGTCCGTGGTCAAACGAAACGCGCCATTTCGACGCGTATAAAGGAATACATCAGCGCAGTTAAAAATATTGACCTTATCAGATCAGACAGATTAGAAATCAGCGATAGCCCAACATCTTTCAGAAGCTGGAATTGATATCACAGTCCTAAGGTACTCTCTGTTGAACGACATTAAATTCGCCAGTTAAAATAAAAATAAAATCTAATGAACTTCAACAGAGGTGATGGCTTAAAGCTCTCTGAGGCTTTCTAGTGGTTAATTATGAAAAAAAACTCACTTTGCCGCCATCTTCCTAATTGGTCAGCGCAACTCACCGTCATCAACATCTCCTCAAAGAACAAGTCGATGCGGTAGTCTATGATAGCCTGTTCAACACCGGCGGACCAAAACATGCCAAGCTCGTCACTTTCCCGCCATCCTATGACATCAACTCCCTAAATGGTCAACGCAACTCACTCACCGTCATCAACATCTCCTCAAAGAACAAGTCGATGCGGTAGTCTATGATGGCCTGCTCCACACCGGCGGTCCAAGCGGTCTGCGAGCCCGCGATCACCACCTGCCCCGGCCAGCGCAGCACCCACTGCGCGCGCGGCATCGTCCACAGCTCCGCGTACCCGGCCACCAGCGTGAGCCTGACTGGGGAAACATTACTATTTCTGAAGGCTCATTCAGGTGGAGAGAGTTTATCGCACGTTTTGTGGCAAGAAGTCGTACATCGTAAGCATTCTATTCGAGGACAATTTTACAGTTCTATATAAACGGAAATGTTTCTACTGAATCGGGAGTCGAGTCAATACTCGACTCCCGAGCAATCTCATGCGAGAACTGGATTATCCCATTTACCATAATACCCATATTTAACCATAGTACGGCAGCATAATTTTTTAGCATACGCATGAAGAATTTCGCCAGTGGTATGCCCCACACACACACACACATAGGAAACAACGCAAAATCTATGACCAGATTACAATTATTTATCTGCAAAATAAATATCTGCCCCGGCTACGATTCGAACCATAAGGCATTCGAATTCACAGGCAATTTATATCATCTAGTCAAGCCATCTATTTAAATGAAATCAACGCAGTTCTGTCTGTTTAATTTTAAATGTATTTAAAATTATCGTCTTACTCGTGTGTCTCATGGTATCTTCGAGTAACAGTAGCCACTGCTCCACATTCGATGACGGATAGAACGTATATTTCAAATCAACTATCTCTCCTTCGCTGGAATGCATCTGAGTTATCTTCAAATCGGGCTCAAATGTCACCTACAATAATCCAACAAGGTAACTTATTTCTACAGAACGTTACTAAGTTATAAAGTTAGTTTTCTACTTTTTTTTTAATACTTTATTGTTACACCAAAAAAAAGATGTTACAATACTTTGCAATCTAGCTACGCTAGCGCTATGCGTGCTAGATGCCACAACCCATACATCCGACTGTTGGGCACGGGTCTATCCCACAGACGCAGCTGCGGGAGATCCAGAGCATACTCCACCCAGTAGCTATGTGGCCATCCCAGTGTCGAATGTTTTCAAGCCACTCATCCACAAATCAGCACCGCTCGTCGTTGCTTAACTCTCTTGATTAAATAGAATCGACGCAAGTCAATACAAAGTCAATACTTCTCAGGCCTACCCTAGCAATTGCCTCGAAACATTTCCTAAGATGCGGCTGAACGGCCTTCGGATTGCGAGACTGCGATAGTATCTCCAACAGTTCATCGTCGCTGAGGAAGAAGAATCTTGGGAAGCGGAGGCGTTTCAACTCCATGTACTCGTTGAGCCCCTTCGCGACCACCGCGAGGAGGTGGCGCGCCTCCACCAGGCTGTCCAACAGCCGGCTGTCTGGACAAGTTATCATGATCTGGAATTAAACAAATGAATATTAATACGTGAAGGAAAAACTTTCGACCCCTTTTGACGAAAATCACATTGACAGTAAAAGTGTATATGAATTGGGAGAGCAGAAAGCAAAATGTTATTATGCATTAAATTAATAAAAGAAATCATTAGACACACTAGTAGTGATACTGTACTGTATGTCTGGATCGCTTTTTAGTGATAAGACCGCCATTTATAAAAACAAAAGAAATTCATAATCTTATAATAATATTTAGGAAAGGTTACGGTTAAGTTTAAGGTTAGGTTTATACTATGCCAAAATATTCTAGTTGTCAAGTTTACCGTCCTGAAAAACGGTGGCTTTGTAGGTTATGTCACGAATATTTATTATAGAGCACCTTGGGACAAGCTGCTGCCGAAGACATTATCCTCCGCCAAATCCTTTCCATGGTTCCATACTTCTTGGCTTCTAGCGGAAGCTGCCTTGAAATATCTTCCGAAGTAAAGATGGGCTCGAGATACATCCACTCCCTAAATTAAAACGATCAAATATCGATTAATGAACTTGTATTATAATTTTTTTAAATAATAAATTCTAGTCATAACAGTTCAAATTGTATTTCTAAGAACCCATTTATTTAAGATGAAAATTAATGTCCTTTTCTTCGGTAGGCTCAAGCTCCATAAAAGAAGAAGAAAGTCCTCGAATGGAGACCTCGACTTGGAAAAAGGAGCACAGGCCGCCCTTCGACAAGGTGGACGGACGACCTGAAGAAGGCAGCGGGAAACCGCTGGATTCAGAAGACAATGGACCGGTCGGAGTGGCGTCGCAGTGGCTAAAGGCTGATGATGATAATGAAGCTTCATAAATATGAAATGTGTGAAATCTCTATCTGTTCTAATGAAATTAGGGGCAACCTAATCAATATTTATTATTAGGTTATAAAACACGCCCTTAACTTGGTGAATATGTATTATTAGTAAGGTGCTTACTACTTATAAATCTAGGTACTAAACTACTGAACTACCAAGCCGCAAAAAGCAATTTACCGCAAGTAAACAAGCAACGAACTTACTTCTGGCATTCGATCCACTCGTCGACCACCTTTTGCGTGAGGCGGAGCTTATCGTCCCATTCCTGGATCCGGAGCTCGAAGGCGGCCTTGAAGGGGCTGAAGCCCAGCTGCTGGGTGGCCAGCAAGTGCTCGTCCAGAAGCTGCAGGGTCTCGTCAGCTATCTTCATTATGTAAGTGCCTAAAAGTTCACAATCAATGTGTTGCTTAAATAAGCTTCCACCGCCATTCCGCATTGGAGCAGCGTGGTGGAGTATGCTCTAGCTAGACCTTCCGCAGATTTGTCTATTGGGGAGACCAGTGCCCAGCAGTGGGACGTCTAACGTAGGTAGGCAAAGCTGTGGCAGGCATACTCCACCATTCTGCTCCAATGTAGATTTGTGGAGCGATGCGGATTGGTAGAGAATATCCCGTATTGGTTGAAATATGTCGAAATCACGGATCACAGCCTCATTTTCTATTTCCCTACCTACTCGTTAGTTTATTATTGGACTTGGATTTCCTCAAAGTAACGCCCGATACAAGGAACTAGACAAATGTCGACCTTACCGGTATTCTTATAGGGCGTCATTTCCATGACCTTGGCCGCCCAGTCGTTGAGCATCTTGTCGAGCATCTGCTCGATGACGTACTCCTTGCTGGCCAGCTCGCCGATCTCGGCGATGAGCTCGGCGTGCGCCGCCACGCCCTGCTTCAGGCACATCTGGAACGTCTGCTTCTCGTTCATCGTCACCGTTATACCTGAGAAGACAAGGTGATTTTATTTTATGGATATAAGATAGAATCCATCCAGCCTCTGCCGCCCACGACAACTGTGGCTGACTTTGAACAAGACTAATAGGGACTGGGAAGATTAGAACAGTTAATAAGAACGGTAGTTGGTCAGTCGTCAGTAGGTACGAGGACTGGGGCTGTTAGTGATCGTTAGTCCTGCTAGTTGGTGTTAGTAATAGGAAAATTCGTAATTGTTAATCTCGTTCCAAGTCAGTCACAGATCACATCTGTGTCATTCCAGAAACACGCAAGTTCTTCGATTTCATATGTAAAATCTCACTTACCAGCTCTCTCCATAAATTCATTCCAGTGCCGTTCTTTCATGCCGGGGTTTCTGACAGCTTGGATGACTGGTATAAGTGGGCGGAATTCGTCGATATCGTCCTAAAATTAAAACAATATTAAATGATTTATCTTTTGAGTCGTAAAGATAAATATTGTGTGTCAAAAGTGGTGAAATAAGATACCCTTATCGTAATCGCCACTTGCTGGACTTTTGGCAAATCGGCAAAAGTACGCACGCACTTCACTATAGTCTTGTAATACTCATTGATAAGCGGTTCTATAGTATCAGCGTCCACATACATTAGGGGATTGTCAAACCAAACTTCCCGAGCTTTGAGGAAATCTATAAGAAAGAAAGAAGCGTTAATATATTACGGAAGTTTTGTCATTTTTATTGAACAATAACATAACACATCATTCACAAAACACAACTGGTGTAACTGCGCAGAAAAGGAGGCTTCGCTAAGCTATGGTTCCTACAGTTCCACTACACAGGGTGAGAGATTGTGTAGTAGGTTGTCTGTTTTCTACCATCAAGATGTTGTACAACCCATAATTGCATGTTGAAGTTTTTTTTATCTAAGTTTAGATCTCGAGTTATGTTATGGCTCACCAGAAGCTGTGACCCATAGGTTCCTATATGGCTCAAACTCCTTCACCAAACGATTCAGATCAATAAACGGCACAACAGGTTGTCCAAACAGCTTTTGTCTTTGGTTTAAAACGCGGCCCCAGTCTTGGGAATCTTTCATGCCCTTCCAAGCCTTTTTTATGTCGTTAGCAATCTCATGGACCTAAGAAAAACTATAATTAATACGTTTAAGTTTTTTCATGGTTTTTACTTATCTTTAGATAAAACCATGAAAAAACTTAAGCGAACTCAGGAATGTAATTTATTGCATTCCTGAGTTAAGGTTATCTGTATCAGTTATCTCAATAATATACGTTAAGAGAAAAAACATTGTACACAAGAATATCTTCAATCCTCTTAAATAGTATCTATCCCTTTTTTGCAATAATGCGCGGATGCAAAATGAAAATGGTCATAGTAAAATTGAAGTGCGTAGTAGGATACACGTGAAATTCAATGATATAAATAAAAATTATGGCTTGAAGTGACTATTTTGACATGATGTAGGTGACCAGTAATAACTAGTGCCTATTAATACGCTTTAATTTCCCATAGCTTTCAGCCATCATATTCGCTTCATTATTAATAAAGCTATCTTTTACCAGTCCTCGTAGTCGTAGCTTACTTTTGAAAAGTCATTCTGCAATGTGAGCTGCATACACTGCGCGCTAAACATGTCGATTTTGTCAAACAATGTTTGCTCGTCTTGCTGATGTAACTTCCAAAACTTCTCTTGTTCTTCTTCCAAAAAGTCTGTCGTAACAACAACCTAAGTACAAAAGGATACCTTTCATGACGTTTTTTAGTAAAGTGAGTGAGTTAGTGATTAAAAAACAACATTTTTACACACATTGGGCATCATCATCAGTCTTTAGTGGTCTCTCCTAAACGGCACCACTCCGACCCGACCTTGGCCTTCTGAATCCAACGGTTTCCCGTTGCTTCGTACTAACATAATGCTTCTCTAAATGCCTGACTACCGCACCGAGTCCCGGTCAGATAAATATTTAGCACTCGGGTCATGGATATTTCGTTGTGTTGTTTTCTGTGTGTCCGCCATAGCCGTTGCCAGAGGCGACTGTGAAGCGTTATTAAGTTACAAATATTACCTGTTTAGTTATAGACAATGGCCACCCTATGGCCTCCCAAAGAGCTTTGAAGTCCTCATTTTCTAGCGGCGTGAAAAATACGTCAAGAACTTCATAATCCTGTACATTTGAAATAGTGTAAGAGCCCAGAAAGTACTAATTCTCAAGTATATGTTCTCAAGCATAAGTTTCAAGGTCAATCGATAGTAATAATCCGCATCATTTTGGCAGGTTGCAATCAAATGGGGTCGTTCCCGCTAAGCCACACTCCCGTAACACTGTGAATCAATAGGACCAAATTCCTCTTTGGCACTAGTGTTACACTATTCTACTTTGAGTGCAAGAGGAATGAGATCGTTGTAGCTCTGAACGAAATTCTTAAATTTCGTCTTTTCGAGTATTCAAGGTATCGAGCTAAACTTTCGTGACGCTAACTGTACAAGCACCTGTGATAAGTGCTGGCAAATTAATTTATTTTTACTTTTGATTCCAAAAACGATTCTTACAGTGTTAACTTTTCTCATGATATCATCTTGGGTCTTCAAAGCGAATGGTATGGACTCCATCCACTCCCTGATCTCGAACACGTGCTCGATGGTGTTCGGCTTCTCGCCGAGTCTCCTCATTATGCTCTTGTACGCCTGGATGACGTCATCCACTACTATGCGCACCTCTTCCATCCACATGGTAAGCAACGCCTTTATTATGTCCGACCGTTTTGTTACTAGCAATTGCTGAAATTATTTGATGAATAATCACTTATCATAACCTAAGGTGGGGTTGGCCACTAACCCCTCCAGCAATCCGCATTGGAGCAGCGTTGTGGAGTATGCTCTAGACCTCCCGCAGCAGTGTCTGTGGAGGAGACCCTTGCCGAGCAGCGGGACGTCTATGGATCGCAGCGAACCTAAGCTCGCATCAATCATATATAATCGGTATTTTTGTGGAGTTTAATGGTAAAAAAAATCGTTAAGCCTAGTTGAATACCTTCAGGAGAAGGCTTGAGAACATTGTACACTGTGTGGGCCACTAACCCTGATCAAAGCTTGTCAATTTTGTCATGGGCGACAGCTGATGGGTGGTGCTGCATGTTTTCAAGAAATGATGCTTTGTTACAGGATTTCACTGATTATTAAAAATTTAATATTTGTAATCATAGCCCATAATTATCTACTCCTAAATTCAATGGTGCTAGAACTTAAAATGTTACCTTAAGACCATCAACATTTAAAGAGAATGGACCAATATTGATGTATTGAGGGAGACGCCAAATCAGATCCTGTTTCGCGTCATAATGGATCTGAATTTCTTCGCGAGTTTCTGATGCTGAATGCTTCTCTTGTCGGAAATTCCTGAAGAAAATCACGTTTTATTCTTCACATGTAATCACTTGATCACCATAAAAATAGTTAGCTCTTCTCTGTAGCAATTTGTATTTAGGTACTTATAATTAGCTTCAATACATTAGCACACTAAGAAGGTCTGAAGCATACTCCACCACGCTGTTCCAATGCCGATTGGCAGAGAAATTAGTGGCTATCCGAGGCCGTGAGCGCTTCATATACATGAAAGTTCACTTACTCCACATACTCTTCAATATCCAGCATATAAATTTCCCTGTAACACTCGTACTCGCGCATATATGCAATCAGTGGAATTATTGCTTGTCTGTATGCTTTCAGTAACCGGTCCCTATAATCAACTACATTTGGCTCCATCAAACCTGTAATAATAAATTAATTCTGGAGCTAAAGCTTCTTCTGTCACCTAAATTTTTATTAGGTAAAGTTAGGTGAAAAAGTTTACCTATAGAAGTTAGAAATAGTTCTTTATCAAACACCAGACCCGTCATGATCATAGGATGAACCTGAGGTATGAAGTGGCAGCGGTACAGCATCTCACGGAAAAGACGTTGGATAACAATCTATAAAGAAGATCACGCATATTTAAAAGTCAGAAAGAGAACAAGAAAGAGAGAGATACAGAGACGTTGTATAAAAATTTAGAAACGAGATCATGCATATTTAAATAAATAAATGTATGAGATGATCACCCAGATCCATCGCTCCTTTTTCTGTTAGGTCTTCTGAAATAAACCTCTCAAAAACGGGAGCTCATGTTGAACAAATAGCTAGGACAAAATTAATTACTTAACTGGAATACTTTACTTTTAAAAATATCTGCAAGTAAATAAACTAAAAATTTTAAATTGACAATGAAATGGTATATTTTATATAATTTACCTATTTAAAATGTCAAAAAATAAGCGTTTGAATTAACCACTATGCAATGGTTGTATACTATAGATATGACACTTCCATAGAATTAGGTGCTAAAAAATGTGCTCATATACAAATAAACGCGGCGTTGAGCTCATTGCCCTTCGCGACGCTGAGTAAAGAGATAACGACCCAATTTGGGAGGCTGCTTATGGCAGATCAGCTTCCTAGTTACAACTTCTTATATGTATGACCACGTAGGATTAGCAACGATAATCAATTTTAAGCAAAAGGATTTTGGTACATTAAAAGTTCCTCTTGAAAGATTAACGTTTAATGTTTCCTTAACCAACCTCAAATTGCTCAGGCGGAGTGCTATAGTAAGGCCCGTCGGCGCTCATCAACAGATGGAAGTAGAACAGCGTGACGGTCGAGCGGAAGGGCGAGTTGATCAGGTCCGAGGAATCCCACTCGTAGTCCTCGCGGCACCAGTAGGTGCACAGGCACGGCGTCTCGCACATGTTGACGAACATCGCCATCGACTGCTCGATGCAGAAGCGGAGAGCGTACTGGACCAGAAGAAAACGTGAATTGATGGAGTCAGTATACCCAAAATACCCGTCAGCTTTTTGAAGGCTGCTGATGAACAGAGGGAATCGAAATTGTTCAAAGTTCATTCATAGCCTAATGGGTCGCGTCGATCACAAACGACCGCGTAGTGGCGAAATTTCATGAGCGCTAGCTCGCTAAGCCATCGGCCCCGGTCATTGGTAAACAATCGTTAATTAAACTGTGTTAAGCACCTTCAGTTGGCTTTGGCGTCTAACCCCTCGACAAATCCGCATTGGAGCAGCGTGGTGGAGTATGCTCTAGACCTCCCATGGCTGTTCCGATGGGGGAGACCCGTTCCCAACAGTCTATGGGTTGTAGCTAAACATCACTGCTGGACATAGGGCTTTCTTAAATTACACCATTTTTGGTGACCCTGTGTCCTCTGAATCCAGCTGTTTCGCGCCATCTTCCGATCGTTCGTCTTTGTCGAAGAGCGACCCGTGCTCCATTTTTCAAATCTTGGTCTCCAATCAGTTCAACTATCTTTAGCACGAGTTACAGAAGAAGAATAGAATTCCATATGATGGACACCGAAGACTGAAAAATTTAATATTGCGATTCCTGAACAAGAAGTCAGCATAACTTACATACTATTTTCAAATCCCTTATCCTAAATCCACGTGGACAGAGTCAGCTACTTAATTTATAAAACTAGTCAGATATCCACCTGCATCCTGAACCGCACGAGTTGCATAAATCTGCAAAGCTTGCTTATTTCATAGAACGGCCATTTCTTTTCATAAATATTAAACCATCTGTTAACAAATAAACACAGCCCAATAACTAGTTATTTCATACAATCGACCATCGGACACGTATGGACAGAGCAATCGTGCAGGGTTCGCGGGGCGAGGGAGGGGGGTGGTCGTACCGAACTACCAAACACTCATTCGATACTAGCAGGCCAAGTTTAATTGAGGCATTGTATGTACAAACTAATAAGGAATAGACTAAATCCATTCTAATATTATAAAGAGGAAAGATTTATTTGTAATGTTTTCACACAAAAACTACTGGACCGATTTCAAAAATTATTTCACCATAAGAAAGCTGCATCTTCACTGAGTGACATAGGGTATTATAATATTACTAGCTGTTAACGAATCTATTGTTATGTCTAATTCTACGCGAGCGAAGCTGCGGTCGTCTACTAGTGAAAAATAAAGTTTAAAAAATCCCTGCGTCAACTACAGCATTTCGCGAAACTTTAAAGGCGATGGTTACAGTGGCAAAATACTACCATCCGCTGGGATAGTAGTATTTTTTTATTTAAAAAATAATAATAAATCGTCGTAACTCACATACCCTTTTCCAACGTCTCTGAAAGACATTCTTATTGCATGGGCTGTGGCATTCAACCATGTAATGTTCAGGTACTTCAACATCTGTAATATTTGTTATAGGTAGCTTAAAAAACCTTCAAATGATAACATGAAACAATGCAGATGTAAAATAATCATAATAATCAAAAATACAGATAACTAACCATAGAAGTGCAATGTTGCTGTGCAGCATCAAACTCAGCGAGGCTTGCGTTTCTGCCATAGTTTGATGTGAAAAACAACATTGATTCCACCTGTAATAAATCGAATGGATTACCATTCGATTAAACGAACATGCAAATAGAAAAAAAAACAGAATAAACAAGATAAAACACAGGTCAAAATACCGTACCTTGAGGCACTCTTCAACCACCATATGTATGCAGGAAACTGATTCAGTGAGCACGTAAAGCGAGTACCATTGATTGTACTTTATTCTTCCCGCAAAGTCAACCATTATGCAAGGATATCGACCTAAAACATTTAATTAATATCTCAATTTGTTTTAAACTATATTCATACTAATGTATTATAATAACCCAACATTTTTACCATAATCGGGAACCGGAGCAACATAGTCTTTGGTAGGTGCTTCTATAAAATTGTACAGGTCACGATATTTCTGAATTGTATAGATTATTTTCATCTTTCCTTCCATTTTGCGATACAATAGATAAGCCTGCAGAAAATTTTAATGATAAAACAAAGGGTTATGCGTTTTTTAGAAGATTACGAACTAAATAAGGAAGATTATAATCTTCCTAATTCTGAATTAATTTTGTATTATGATCAATAAAGAAGAACGAGGAGAAGAAGATAAAAAAGTTAATTGAAACTACCTCCTGCTTCAAACTTTGCAGATGGTCCGTATCAACCTCATTTGCCTGCTTGTGAATCAACACCATTTTCGAAATGGACGGCATGTAAGGCAAGGGCATCTGGGGTAGACCGTCTAAGAGCAAGCAGTCTAAGTACAAATAGAACCTGTAAGAAAATCAAATTAACTTCCTCATACTAATCAGTTAATTATTTGGATCACGTAGTATTTAAAACAAATTATTAACTTGATACGAGTCGAGTCTATATAAGAAGCTTTTCCGATCTCCATTATAGCTTCACATTGTTTTCGCTGCGACCCATAGACGTCCCACTGCTGGACACGGGTCTCACCCACAGACGCAGCTGCGGGAGGTCTAGAGCATACTCCACCACGCTGCTCCAATGCGGATTGGTGGAGGGGTTTATGCACATTGTTATACGCACCTCAAATTATTTTCCACTTCCTTCCGTAACTCAACAGCGAATTTAACGCGCTGAGCGAAGGTCTCCGGATCGTCTGCTTTAAACATTAGTCTGATACGAGGTATACTGCAATAAAAATATTTTGGAGCATAAATAGCAGCAATTTTAGTGCAGGATGAGCTTGCAACTATATTGTCGATTTTAAATATCCGATCGCACTGTACTGAAACGCGTATAACGAAAAAAAATAACTTATCAACGTAAATAACCCGTTGAAGTATTGTGCCTTGCGACACCCGTGTGTACGTGTAAAGTATTACAAGTGATAGTAAAATAAAACACTCACTTGAATCTGCGTTTGGATCCATCTAATGCCATCACTTCCCATTTTTCGGTAGCCTTATCAAAGCTAAAAGCCGCTACGTTCGTCCACTAAAACATTATAAAGGTTTCATTAAGATTGAAAGAGATAAAATACATAATTATTACAATATACTAAATCAATGTAACAACTATGATAACTTAAAACGGGTAGGGTCGCACTTAGCACATGATGACACTGAGCTGATTAAGATTACCATGATATAATTACATAAAAATTCAATGAAAATAATACCCCAATACATCGCTAAAAAGGATTTAATTAACATGCTCGCGAACAGTGAATCAGACACAATAGAACTTTTATTGTTTTAACATCTGTTTATGTTCACCGTCAGCGAAAGTGTTAAGTTGTTACATTTGCAGGAGAATGTTTACCTCATACAAGTTATTCAACATCTGTATGATGTCCTGTCCTCCCTTTCCTTTGCCTTCTTCTTTCGGAATAAAAGCCAAGCCTGGACACGGGTACTGTTCGCCCTCAATCAGGCCAAGGGACAACCATTCTTCTGGAATCCTAAATTACATTTTGTGGTCGGTATCGATAGCATCTTAGAGCTGGCTTAATTTCTCCTCAAAGGGGTGTCTTTTATCGTAAATAATGCGAGACTTTACTACAGTTCTCCTACATGAAACTCTGTTATAAATACGACTGATTTGAATTAAGTTTTTAAAAAAACCATTGAAGGTCCACCAATTGACATGAATCTGCCCAATAGAGGCCGTAGCCAAAACGTATGTCAAGCATGGAATTTCCGAGACACTACAATGTATTCCCGGGAATTTTCCTACCATCGCATTATCTCAAAAGTGGTAGGCCCTCGCGGGGCAAAAACCAATTTACTAGCCACCAATATACTGACCGTATTGGCGACCCACTAACGGTCAACTGCTGGGCACGGGTTTCTTACAACTGAAAGCATGGAGCGTATTCCACCACTCTACTCCAGTGCAGATTAAGGAGGGTTCAAACCACTTTATTCAACCAACCTATTTAAGTCGCCATAGCAACTGCAAAAACCGTACCCACCAAAAATTTGTGTATATTACCATGTATGAGTAATTCTACGAAGTGATTATTTTTACAGTTATTGAATCCTACCTGCAGTCAAAATCCGTATTGTCGAAGATCTCCAAATCCAGCTTTGGGAACGGGCTGTAGAGCCCGTAGTATTCCTGATCGGACAGGGGATACTCGCTGGGCGGCAGAAGCCAGAACGGCTGGATTCCGCG
Source organism: Carterocephalus mandan (assembly GCA_018250895.1). Lineage (NCBI taxonomy): Eukaryota > Metazoa > Arthropoda > Insecta > Lepidoptera > Hesperiidae > Carterocephalus > Carterocephalus mandan. The sequence continues at coordinate 2,750 of DWTT01000136.1, read as the reverse complement.
CTCTCTTAGCAGTTTCTGCAATCGATTCAATACCTAAGCTGTTGTAACAGCAAGATTAATATGCTGGAGAAGTGTAGAAGTGTAGCATCCATAGCCTAATGGCTCGAGTCAATGGCTAGCGTTATGCGTCGCTATAGGGGCCGAGTTTCCGACTATCTAACTACGTGTTAATACTGTCACAGCAGAGCTGTATTGCGGTAGCGTCCTTGACAGAACCGGTCAGTATTTGTACCCGGAACCCGCAGTTTTGTAGTCATGCTCACTACCGCGCCACGGATACGCCCAATAATCACTGTTAAAATCCATTCGATTCAATATTTTATTAACTGTCTTCTTTTCCAAAAGACTGGTCCACTGGACAAGACCACTGATCTATTTGTTTGATACATAACTTTTTAATGTGGATTTGGGAGAAATGTTGTCACAAAGGTGCAAGCCGTTGGAATTGTTTAAGTGGGGGGTTAAATGAAAAACAGATTGGAACCTTCATATTAGCAGACAGGAATTTTCTCCGTAACCGTTCAATCTTAACGAGCCTGGGCAGTTCTTTGGGGAGCACGACACTCAGAAATTGTAGCTTCGGAACGAACGTTTCAAAAGGGAATTGCTGAAAAGTTCACTCTAATTACTCGATTGAATTATTCAGCTAAGATTCACAAGCAGTCAGACAAAAGAATTGGATTACGTGAATTGGAAAGTAGAAAAACATTTCGCTGAAACAAAATATTGTTAATTTACTTCTTATTGGCATTCTGCTATTGTAAATATTCGTAAACTCTTCGAAAGATAATGAAACAAGTTTTCTCATGTCTCATTCATGCTGAACAAGAGATCAAGACTCGCATTGCGACCATGATCAGCTTCAGAACATGTTACGAAACACAAAGATACTAATGCTAAGACGCTCTACTTACAACACTCTCGTCTTCCCGGTAGGTGGTCCAGCGACCCGGAGGGAGCAGAACCCTGGCCTTCTGCGGCTTCGGCAGCGAAACCAGCATGGGGGCCAGTTTATCAGTCTTGGCCTAAAAATTTTAATGATACACATCATCCTCAACTATCCAAAGCCAAGATATTATTGGGTTCTTCTAACTTGTAGCTCTTAGTTGTAGCTCATGTAGGTTGGTCCTTATTTGTGCCCGCTGTATAGTTATAGTCTCGTCACAAGGGAGCTAATTAATGCCATCCGTCATCCAGGATGAAGGAAAAAGGTGAAGCAAGGCAGTGAAATCCACGACAGCAATTGATCAAGCTGTTGGCAGACAGAAGAGCAAAGAGGCACACGAACTATTGCTCCACAGGTACCACACTGTCCTGAAGTCAGTGTGGTACAAGTTGTCGCTCACGGATTGGTTTGCAGTCACGAATCGTCTGCGATAGACGTGAAGGTCTTGACAGACTGAACCATTACTGGTGAAAACTGGGTGTACTACACTACTCACTACTTCCCAATCCTTCGGCTAAATACAGGCGTGTTATGTTCTGTTCATCTATGAGCCTTCTGACAGACACTACCTCCTTATTATATGACACGACTCCTCGCGACTCTGAACCCAGCGGTTTCCCGCCATCTTTTTCATGTCGTCTGTATAGTCGAAGCCGCTATTTTTTCTTGTTTGCTTTTTACTGTACCACAATGATAAGTGCAGATTGGTAGACTTCACATGCCATCACTGACTTCATATGAATTTACATGAGAACAGTTTGAGAACTTTAATTATGGTTAGTTGGCTGGTTTTATAACTTATAGATAGTAGAAAGGTATTTCTGATCAGTTTTAAATTCATTTCGGTACAACAACTACGGCGACCATAAGCCTATGTCTAACAGTGGACAGTGGTGGTAGGTAGGTAATTATTGTAAATTAGCCATAAGGCAGGTTAGGCACCCGTGTAGGATTAGCTATTCATTCAAGGATCAATAGCTCATCCTTTGCCTTATATTAATCAGTTTAGAATAGCATTATAATATCTCTTCTCTTTGTGTAGTTTGTAGTTACTTAGACTTTCGATTAATAAGCGTGTCTAATCACCTCATAGCGAAATAAATTTTGACTTTGACTTTGAATTTGACCTACGAAGGACTTCAACAACTATACCTGCAACATAAGCTTCATTCGCTTCTTGGCACAGTTCTCCTTAGTAGGGTCCTCCTTCATCATGTTGGAGACCAGCTCGGAGTAGTACCCTCGGCGCGGGATGGCCTCCCTCGTCCGGTTGTCGTACACCACATCGTGGTGTTTTATCTTCTTCTTCTTGCTATACATTTCTACACCTATAATAGTGGACACTAATTTTTACTTAATATTTAAATACGTATGTTTGCATTTACTAAACTGACAGCGTCAGTTTGAAGTGAAATAAAAATGTATTGACTTGTTGTGGCCAGTCTCATTTTGCAGAATCCGACCAAGTGCGAAAATTTAAATTAACCATTGGGCACAAATCAGACGATAAGCTTCTACTGAGAATTTCAAATAAAAATAATCCAAAACGTAATACTTTGCTCGACCCGGGGATCGAAGCCAGGACCTATAGTTTAGTAGTCGCACTTAAAACCACTAGACTATTTTTTATTACTGCTTTCTACTAAAAACAATTGAGATAATATTTAAACCGAAGATTCAATTGAATGATTGAAATAAATAAAAATAAATTTACACTTATTCCATTGTGTACTTGGTTATGTAGCATGTTTTGATAATTCCTTATAATTCCTATAATATATTTAGTCTTAAAGTTATCAATATT
>DWTT01000135.1:0-20308 GCA_018250895.1 Carterocephalus mandan | reverse complement strand
TTGTAATGAACTTTGACCACGATTAGGTTTCAAGGTCAAGTTATAAAAGCTTTTTAAAAAAAAATTTTTTTTACAGTATAGTTATATTTATTATATTATTAATAATATGGTCAAAACAAACAGAAATGTTATCTAATGACTATTTTGCCTGAAAACACAAAATTTAATCTGTCGATTTGTGTCACACATTCACAGTGCGCGTCCAATTTGCGACCCGATTGACTTTAATTTGCTCGGACTCTTTGAATACGGAAATCGATTAGTTGAACCGAACAGTGCCTCTACCACGAGTTCATCTCATCTGAATCGAAGGCCTTAAACCTTTCAATTATGCCCCTGGAAAAACAAAGGCGACCAGCTGAAGTGGCTATTACTGTTTGTCCTTGTGTGTTATAAATAAGAAAAATTGCTGAACACTTGGCTTTTAAAACTTTGGCTCATGGGTTTTGAAAAGAAAACTATCCAAATTGTATGAAATTAATTATATTTCAAATAGGTACGGATGAAACTACAAGGAACAAGTAGTTTACCAAAACTCATGGTTGGGACTTGGGACACAGTCTTCCCTCGCGAGAACAACCCGCCTGTCACGGACAGATGGGGCTGGGTTGAGGGATAGAATGGGTTTTGCGGAAAATTTAATTTACAACATAAGTCTGCCAGTTCATTTGATCGAGGCTGCTGCTAGCTACAAGTGGGACGTGTATGGGTGGCTGGGCACGGGTCCCCTACAGACACAGCTGCGGGAGGTCTAGAGCACACTCCACACGCAGCTGCAGTGCAAACAAAATGACCTGATCCGAAAAACGAGGACTCAACTAAAAAGTGTACATCCATCCATCTTATCTTATCTTTAGAGATCTTTAGAGATCTTTTGAGATTTACTGTTGTAGGCCCCTTCTAATGACGCCACTCCGACGATAGGTCCTGTGCCTTCCAGCGGTTTTCTGTCATCTACTTCAAATCGTCCCTCCAATTTTTCGAATGGCCTTAGGTATATTTAAAAAAGGAACTAGCACAGAAACCTCAAATGTTTAGTTATCTGTAGTGTATTAATTTATTTTTAACCATCCATCCATCCATCTCATCCAAGCTTAGTATACATACCTACATCTACATTTCATACTCTAAAAATAAACCTACCTACCTATTTTGTGTGTTTTTTAAAAGAAAACAAATAATTAAAATAAATACTAAGTTGGTCTACCACTAGATCACTCTAGTGGTTGCAAGGGTGATTGGTAAGCTAGAGGCAGCTCAGAGCATGGATTTGTGCCCGGTGTGTGGCAATAGGCTCGCCACCTATTACATGGGACCTACGAGTAAACATAACTGGTGAAAATTGGTGGTACAACACACCTCTGCCTGCTCCTTCAGAAATACAATCGTGATGATTAAATTTCATTTAAAAAAATAAATCACGCCATCAACCAACCAGTACCTTCTACCAAAACCCTTAATGACTTATTGACAATTATTTGACCTTGACTTTGACTTTGTCTTTAAAATGACCTTAATTTTTTATTTACTTACGTACCTAGTGTATACTAAAAAGATAAATTCTAACTCCGTGCCGCTCTTACTCTTAAAAGTGCGACCCATATAATTGCCGCGCTTTGACAATGCTAGACCGTGGCAGCAGAGTTTTCGTACGCAGCGCACACTATCTACATAGATTCTTTTTTTGAACTACGAAGGTGTGTGAGGTCTGTCAACCTAGACATAACCATGCATGGCCATAACATCAGTCATTCTGTGAACATCCGTACTCAGTGGTTGACGGTATACCTACATCAGTTGATAGCCGATGACCAAATTCCGTTATGTATGCATTTGACGTGTAATTTGCCCAGGTCCTCTAGTGATAGGTAGGTGTTGGGATCCCAACGAAATCGATTACCCGCTCAGGTGAATGCTGAAACAAGGCCCGTCACTCGCAGACATTGCAGCGCAGCGCTGTGATGAGGGATGTACATGCTCCGAGCAAAGTAACTCGATACTAATATTATTTTTTTATTTTGTCCGGCTGTTGGACAAAGATCTCAAGCAATACCCTCCCATTCCGAAAGGAGCTAAGCCATAATCCAGCCAAGTGCGGGTTGGCAGATTTCACGTGCCTTCAAGAACATTATTGAGAACTCACAGGCATTTTATACAGTTTCATTGCGATGTTTTCCTTCACTTTTATTAACCGCAGTTGGTTTGATAATAATTGAATAATTTTGGTCCTTTTATTAGTATTATTATTTAAGATTTTATTAAAACCTATAGCAGTGCTTTTTCTCTACGTAAAGGTACCTACGAATTACGATTCACACACTGTCTAGTACATTCCTTAAACCAAAACAACTTGTCTTTCTAGCTGGTTTCCTCGTGACATTCCCTAACTTTAGTAATTGTTCTAATTGTTTTTCTTATGCTCGTAGCTTAACTCATTGAATTTCAACCCTGGACCTCGAGCGTCACAATCACAACCACAAAGCGCTTCTGCTTTTTTATAAACTGCTTGAACTAAACTATTAAGTTACAAAAATAACAAAATTATTATTATTATATTATTAAAAAGTCAGTTAGCAACCCTAATCGAAACAAGGGAGAAAGCCTGTCGTACAAATCTCACCGAAAAATAAGTCTAACCCTTTCCCTAATTCAATGGATCGAAATGCTATTTATTGTGTTTGTTCATAAACTCTCTTTTTCCTCCGCATGTTTGCGTTCAGCTAGTAAACATTGACTTCGTTACTTCGTTTTTGTGTGACATACCCAAACAAACTTTAAAGAAAAAGAGTAAGAGTAATTTTTATTTATTTACAACAAGTTTACAACGTTATATTTTTAAGTTATAATATTATTATATGCTTCCGTGTGATATCAATTGCAATTATAAAACCTTCTTTGAGGTTTTGTGACTGCATTTACCTACCAAGGTGCTGCTGCCAACCTTCGCTTAGCTTCTACTAACCCGTCACTTGTGTTGTGTATTTGACTTACACCTTTGGTGACGCCGGTCCTACGCACCGGGGTCCTAAGAAATTAATTTTCACGCAATATAAGAAAATATATTTTTCAACAATAAAACAAAGATATATCTAAATTGTTTTCAAATGCTTATTTCAGAATACACAACTTCTATTAATTTTTATCTATAACTTTTTATCGCTACTTCTGGGTTTGTCAGTCTTTTTAAACGAGAATTAATAAAAAAGAAAAAAAAAAGAAAAAAAAGGTTGGTTTTTTTTTAATTCATGCAAAATTACTTTTTTTCAAGAGCCAAGCACAAATCTCCCTTGCTCACGATAGTAATAATCACAATAAAAATAAAACCCTAAATAAATAAATAAACTACAAAAATAATTTTGATTTAAAAAACCTGAATTACCAAGTATTCATTTGACTAACATAATCTGTGACCCCGGTCTCCCAAACTGAGTTGGCGCTAAATAAACTCTGAGATCTGTGTCTGCGTTGACAGCGCGGCTAATTCCAAAATAAACGATAAATAAAAGTTAATAAACATTTTTATTTCCCTTTAAAAAAATTAACTATAGCTGTTACCGAAATTATTTTTGTTCTTCTTCTTTTTCTTCTTTGCCGTAACACTCTTGTCAGAGTGGTCGTGGACATCATGTCATTTTTCTACATATCTGTAATACAACCCATACCTACTGAGACCTGATATCACTTTCACTACTTTTCCTTTCACTACGCCGAATAAGTTAGGAAAACATTTTCGCCCACGTCGTTCCGTACCCTCCTATAATCCTCTACCTGCAGAGATATACCGTACTTACCCCGAGCAACCACTATCATCCATACCTACTACTCACTTAGTATCACCAAAAGGCTTTACTCAAATAACGCCTCGCTGAATATAAACTCTGTTTCAGTAGCAATAGCGCTAGAAATGCAATGTGAAATTATTGTACATAAGACGTTATGGCTGTAGGCAATATCTCCCCACCATGCACCTCTCGCGCCCTCCTCATGCATTTAAATTGCTTCATTACAGAGCTAGACGCCAGGCCGTAGGGTTGTCTAGGGTGACAAAACGGAGCTAACTACGTTGACGCAAAAGTTTTATCAAAACAACTTGTGATTACGGAAGATAACCCAACTAACGTTTCTCAGTTGGGTTAATAATTAAAATTGGTACTTTTCCTAAAAGACAACTTGCCAACAGCAATAGTTATTAATCGATCACTTACGAATAGTATGATATTAAGAATTATTATAATATATTATTTATTATGTAGCATTTAGGTATGTTTCATTTTTTCTCACCGATTTTGAATAAAACATGAAATAAAATTTTACTTACGTACTTTACGTACATATGTATTTACTTTTTTTTTAACAATAAAAGTTGGTCTTGGACACCACTCGTTTGACGGACTGACAACAATCATCGCCAAGAACAAGTCAATTACTTAAAAATAATATGAATTGTTACTCGTATAATAAAAGACCTTCTTACCTTAAACACAATTTTATTCTGTGTGGCAGCCCTAGCGTCCGGGATGAGAGGGCGGCCGCAGTGCTATCTACTCGCCGATCATTAGTTCCCGAGAGCGGCCAGACTCAAAATTTTGCATGCCACCTACTACACTATACTCCGCTAAAACTCGCCTAATGACTTAGCCACTACATCAGCTGATTTGGAACTCGTTCTATTGATCTAGCTTAAGACTTGAATGGTCAATTTTAACCCGGGACGGATTAAAGTGGAGTTAAATTAAGCCTTTGTTAAACTGTTAAGGCTTATTTTAATATTGTTAGACCTACGAGCACCTATGAAATGTAATTTGAATGACGTACTCGTATACAGAATGAATATTATCAAGTGGGATCGTTGTGGTGGTGGTGGTTGAGTTCGTAAGCTACTCTAGAAAACGGAACAAAACTTGTCGAGCTAGCAAAAATATTGTAAAAGTACGAGTATCTCGGCGACACTATAGGTCATATCATCAGAGCAATAAGACCTTTATAAAAAGAACACTGAAACTCAGAATAATTTTTCCAGATTATTAGGAATCCGAGAATCAGAAGAAAAAAAAATCTGTTTAGAATATTGAATATTTTTAAGCTTTTCATTTTAATTATTATGTAACACTGTGTTAAATCTTATGCTAAATTGCTAATACGGTACCATAGCTGCATCTTCTCTATTGTGTGGCTACAACTATGTCCTACGTTTCTTACGTATGTATTGCATATATCGCGTATCTGTTTTTAGACTGGAGTATGGGTTATGGGATCCAGGCTGCCACCTAACATGGCACCTATCCATGACCCAAGTAGGTACAAATATTTTTCTATGAAATAAATATCTGCCCCGGTCGGGATTCGATCCCGGGACCCGTGGTTCGGCAGTCAGGGTGTCATGGAGTCGTCGAGTAAAACAAACAAGTGAGAACGTATAATCATTTCGTAATTTATGTACCAAATTAACTGATGTTTACACGTTTAAAAATTTCATAGGTACGCTGTACGCGAACGAGCAAATTAAAATTGACAATTAATTATCCTTTGTTGTCCGCTACCAAACGTTTGGATGGCTGACGAGGCCAGAGATACGTTTTAAATATTAATTTAGCAATGTTCTTCGTAATTAACGTTCGGTGTAGCCTACATCTGCTTATTAAAATTTGTAGGAAAATTTCAAGCTTTAGGAATATTACAAAATTTCCGTTATTAGAATTTTCAGAGAAATCTAATAAGCACTGATATAGAAGTAATACTGGTATTTTAGTTGCTTACGATAAGCAAAATTCTATGCGAAATCAACAACGAAAGTTCTTGAACATTATACAAACAGTAAGTACGAGTATAAAACTTAGGAAAAGTGTCAGTTATATAGGTATTTGCCTGGAACTAGAAACGAAGGTCTTTTCAAATAGTTTATGCCTTGACAAAATTATCACACCTAACTTGTATCCACCAAATAAAAAATCTACTCATCTGCCAAGTAGTAAAGATAAGTAAGTTTGAATCTAACAATAGATAAATCAATTATCATTTAACAATAACAGAACTACCTTCAGGCAGATGTGTCCATTATATACCGGATAACGTCAACAATTTGCCTATTTTGCCGCCAATACGCGCCGTGTTGCCATAACGCAAAAATCACGTATCAATAACGCTACTTAGTCCAAAGGTGTCACATTACGTAGGGCCATTGTGAGATCCGCACTCGTGTTTACAAACAAAATAGGGGCTTGTCGTAATCTGTTTTCGGATGCATCTTTCCTACTTTTCGCTCTGACAACTTTTGCCCGATGTTTTTTTTTAGGATGGCTTAACACAGGTATGGATTTCAACGCCTCTTTGTTGGTTTATCCGCACTGAATAAAAGATTGTTTCCCGGTAAGAAAGGTAAGTTTATCTGCGAATAATTCCCGTGAATACGTGTGGTCCTTTCAATTTTGACAGTTGACATTTTTGAAGGGGACTTTCTATGGGCTCCACCATCACGCTTTTACTTTCAATTGTCGAAATAATTGCATTTTAAGCCGTTCTTTTATTTTCCGGGTTCAAAGTAACCGCAAATTGCTAGGAAAGTGCTTTCAATATTGTGGTTACTTTTGCGAATGATACAGGATGTAAAAAATAACTTGATGAAAATGAATTTTTCACTTAAATCAAATATTTAACAGTTACTAACATTATTAGCGTATCGATTGAGTGGCGTGACAAATATACACTTTACAAAAATAATTATGTGGTATATTGCATTCGTTAGTCTATGACAGGGTTTATCAGGTAATAAAGGATCATATACAAGCTTCTTTATACTGTGGTATTTGAAGTAGAAGCTTTGTACCATAGAAAACGAATTAATTGTAGATCAATAGGAAACCGGTGGAATCTCAAGCAATGTCATGTAAATCAAATGTAGGTATGTATTTACATCGCGTGGTGGAGTATGCTCTAGACCTCCCGCAGAAATGTCTGTGGGGGACACCCGTGCCCAGCAGTGGGACGTCTATGAGTCGCAGCGACTTATATATATCATTTGGCTTTTTACAAAAAAAAACAATCTGTTTTATAGTACTGCTTACTAAAGTACTTAGTAAGCAGTACTATAAAACGTAGTAAGTAGTACTGCTACTTTCTTCTCTACCCAAAGGTTGTCTGGAAGAAATCGCTACTTTTACGGAAGAGGCCGCCTTTTGGCCACCACTGGTCATCGTTTGTGTTTTTATTGAATGTCTTTTATTGTTTTATTGTGGTGTACAATAAAGAGTATTTGTATTTGTACTTTATAAGATGAGTTGATAAATAGTTAAAATATCAACATAGTTTTATTTACTTAACACTAGATTCATAATAATGTGAGGTCAAGTTGACTCACACCTGAAATAATGTTTCTATATTAGTCTTAAACATAAAATTAAAACGGCTATAAATTTGTAATTATTTTATTTTACTTAATAGCAATCAAAACTAAAAACCTTTGTAATAATGAAATTTAAAACGTCAATGCCATTTTATCTAAATAAAATCACTTATCTAATAACAAATTAATGTTTTTTTATGAACTTGAATGAAAATAAAATACAAAACAATCAAAATATTAACTTATCAGTCTCAAAGTAGGATCTAGGTATGCTCTTCACAGACAGGTTTTTTTATATACTTTATGCACTCTACTGCCTCCGTCTTTCCTCTTAGTTTTCACGGATAGAAGGCGTAGTATTTTCTATTCTTTGGAGCAGTTTCATTTCATTTTGTGAAGAGTTCACGACTGGAGATTCCGGCATCGACAGTTTCTGATTCTTCCTCTAAATACTGTTCAATCTCGAAATCCTGCAACGCCCGAAAAGTCATCGTGCAGTAGGCTTTAGATGTATAGTAAACCTTAAACAAAATAAAAGGTAGGTAATAAGTAGGTAGGTACACAATAGTACACATATTTAGAGAACCTAATATCAACTTTTTTACATTTTCCTGTAACAAACTAGGATATAAAAGGCTTTTCAGAAGCCTTTTATACCACGCGTAGTGAGTGACACGAAGTTTAATAAAAAAATTACTTGGCGAATTCAACAAAAATGTTGTCTTATTTGTCAGTCATCCGCAAATCAGCGAGACGAATAAAAAACTCCATACCAGCCTTTATACAACAATTACATTACTACGCGAAACCTCAAGCGTCAAATACCGAACTTATTATTTACAAAAACAACTCTTTATTGCAGAACTGTTAAGTGAACCTTATGGTGAGGAGCAAAGAGTCAAATTGCAGCAGTTTTTCCTATTTGAACCGCAATATCCTTTGTTGGAGTCGAACATGTAAGCGGTGAAGCGTGAACGCTTTGCGCGGGACACAAGGGGTCCGTTGGTTTATTTTTTCCTTAATCCTAACCGGGATTAGGTTAAAGCCCTTTTGATTGGCAGCCGCCGTCAGACGCACGTCTGGTGAGATTTCAGAGGTGCAATGCTCATATTGCTCATGCCTCGGGAGACTTTAGCGATATTACGTGTACACCCATTTTCCTTAAGAAATATTAAAAAAGAACCTACACCACACCCATTCCACATATATAGGTTTCATGTCGTTGACACCTAACCTATTATTTATTTATTTCTTTTATTAACCTTTTATTGTAGAGTCACTAATTCCAAATTAACTAAAATACACCATTTAGTTCTGTGTTTTCAAATGTCAAGCAAAGCCGAAGCATGTTCAGGTTGCCAAGATTCGTTCCTGCTCCGATACTTATTGCCTCTGAACCTTGTAAATCCAGTTCCAGCACTTAACAATAAGCATACGATCTCATTGAAACATATGTTTTCGAATTCGAATTCAACTTGAGATTAGATTTTTGTTCCCGATACCACAGAATACTACGTACCAACTGCAGAATCGAAAAACAGTAGGTACCAGAATCTAAGGCACCATTCCATTATCAACACCATTCCACCAGTCTTGTGACTTCTGAATATATAAAAATCAACGTAGGTAGTAGAAGTTCTGCTGGGCACGGTTTAATTACTTCTGTAAAAATTGCAAAATTTAAACAAAAATGTTGAAAAACAAAATAAATATTCGATGACGTCACTCACTTTACCAATTTTTGTTAGTAAATAAGTTTTACTTAAATCATTTAGTAATAACAAAAAAAACCGTGCTTCAAACTAGACATATAGTACTTGTACACTGGCAAAAATCTATTTGCTCAAAAACTTAATTTTCGTCCCGTTTTGTTATTGACTTCCAAATCATTTCCGTTATTCATTGAGACATAAATCATTAAATTAAGTTACATACCTTTCCATAAAACTTGTGAATGGAACTCAAGACTTCTAATGTTCACCGTCCTTTTAACGGAGTTATGATGACCTTGATTAGTCCAGGGGACATTCGTCACGGACCGCGTTCTCACGCGCTGCTACCCGTGTTGGGGCTAAGCTGACGAGGATTATGTTGGACGGGACGATCAGGGCTGCTCCAACTTAACGATAATTCTAACACTCCGTTTTTAGCTGAAGATGAAACATTTGATTGATAAAACTAACCGAACTCCAATTTTTTTGGCTGCAACGATATCAGCCGTCAGTTTATTGGGCTGGTGACGCAATTTTTTAGTACTTCCAGGCTTTGGAGGCTTTAACCCACGTCATAGAACTTCAGGACATACTCCAGAACGTTCCGATAGTACTCTATTGGCCACTAACTCCTCGGTCCTATCCTTTTATCTTTCACATCCTTTACATCTTTTACATACCTCAGAGTAGTCTTGTGTGTGGAGTAAAAGTTTAATATAATTTAGTCTAATCCTATAGTACCTACAACATAATTGAAACTAAGCAACGTATATATAAAATCACACAAGTATGTATGTGTATCTTGCACTGCTTAAAATGGATAAATTCAATAAAATATTTTATGTAATCGATAACCCTGACCTGCCGGACTGTCAGTTGCGGACAGTGACAATTCATTCAGACTACCTGCGCGCGCGCATAATCCGAGTGACATACGAGACGCGATAAAAGAACAATAAATATACGCCTCAGAATCGATTACTGCTAATTATCCGTAATATCGGTAAATTTCTATTGTACAAACGGTCTTTAATACACGACGCAAAAATACATTGAACAGAATGGAGAGTCGTTAAGATACAAGGTGCTATTTTTTCGTTTAACTTAAGCAAAATATATTAATAGAGATTAATAGTAATTTTATTTGTATTTACAATAAACAACATTATCAATACATTCCACATAATTATATAAATTTTTTGTAATTTTCTACTTTTATCGTTGTTTGCTTATCGATTAAAAGATATCGATAAGTTATCTTCGATCGAGCAGTATTTATGTTATTTTGATTTAGTATATTAGGACATCATAACCCGTAAGTTAATAACCCCAATGTTAAAGCACTGTTAATAATGTATGCTAGACTGTCGGTACTACATACATATTTACAAATAGATTCATATTTAGTTAGTAAGTACATACTAGCTTACACGCTATCTTTTAACTATCTATTTATGGCATTCTTTTAATCAATCTCTACTCTTTGACGCATCTCATATTTTATTTCTCTCATCTCATATTATGGTGTTGGTGTCAGAACACCAACGATTTAATACATTTATTGGTATGTATTGAACTCTTAGTGGATTTATTATACAAATCCGTATCAAATCCTACGTCTACGTAAAATTTCATTATTCTCTCACGCTTTATTTTTTATTTTTAACCTTTGTGTCTAATTATTTTATTATTACAAAAGTCTCATTCAATACTTTTACAGTACCCGCTGTTGAGCGTGGGAGTCATGTCAACCGGGCTGGAGCATCGCTTTTGCGGTTCGTGTCTAGGTGTACATGCTCCTCCATGGCACTTATCATGAGGTTGTGATACATGTGACAACGCAGGTACCGGAAGGTCTGCTGCCACTCTAAATCCTCACCATGCAGACGCAGCTGACCGTCTTTCCGGTATTGACGGCGTCATCGGCGAACAGGGCGAGTTACCACATCACGTTCCCACTCCGCGAGGTTGTCGACGGCACAAAATTGTTACTAGAATTCCAATTATAGTAGTTTAAACCATTTATTTTATAGGTAAACCGAGTAGATTTATTAAACGCGTAACTTCTAAAATTAATTTTAATTTGCCTTCAAGAAATAACAGACATTATTCCGATCATAAATATAATATTGGGGTATAGTCATTTTCGCTCTCCAACCAGGTGGACCGATGACCTGAAGAACTCAGCGGGTAACCGCTGCTAGTTTCAAAGGGTACAGGACTGGGAGGAATGGCACCAATTAAATGAGGTCTATGTCCATCAGTGGACATCTAAAGGCTGATGGATGGATCGATAGTCATTTAAGCTGGAGGAAGCCTTTACCGATCGGCACATAGAAATTATAAGCTATCTTTGTATATTTATTCCGTTTATTGTCATTTAAGTAGGTAGTCTAAAAATATATTCTAACTGACGTAAAAGCAGCCAAGCTTTGATAGTAGGTATGTTGGAAGTACCTACATACTAAGTTGTCGAAGGTTTTTTGCGATTCCAGCTATGTAAAAACTCAACTATGTCGTCTGAATCGCTTGGCCTTGGTTATGTTGTTCGAGCACCCAAATGAGATCATGCGGGTTATCGTTATCAGATCAGCTTGCGACTTAAAGACCTTTAGGACCGGAAGCACGAACAATGACACATATTGTGAGTCTTGTGACATTAGTACCACAATTCAGTACCCGATTACAGAGGTTCCCAAGCGAGGGTTGAGCCTTTTCGAACACACGCACAGGGATATAAAAACGCAACGATAAAAACGCTGCTTCAGTAATCTGTTTTCAAATAAGTAAGTTAGATTTTAGTCTAACAAAACAAACAAGCTTAGTGACCATCTAATTGTAAGCGGTTATCTTATGGGAAATAGAAATATTTATAGGCAGAGTTCGCAGTTGTATATGGGCTTATGAGAAAGCTCACCCGATCAGCACAATAGTAATTTCATTTCTTATTGGACCGAAATATCTTTAAAGATAAGGTAATGAGTGGTGGGACCTTCAGGTGAAATATTAATGTAGGTTAAAATATTTAATTTTAGTTCTTATTAATAGTTTAGCTGTAGATAGTCGTATAAAGTTACCGGCACGAAGCTTAAGCTTATGTCTTACGTGGGCCGAGGAGGTTGTCAGTCCCAAGTACTGATTGGTTCGCCAGCCGTATTTTTACCCCATGTCCTCTCTGAATTTCGTTCAGAGCTACGCTTTCGTGCCGACAGCTATATGCCACGTTTTTACGTACAGTGCGTAACCTAAGAAAGATGCCAATCTGGGCAGCGGACGCATCAGCCTGTGGTCCCTTCGTCACATAATCGCGTTTTTGTATTTAAATTCTGACGATTTGAATACAATGCCGCTACTGAGATCGTAGCCATAACAATAATGGGATGGGCGCAACGTTCAATTCAACATTTTGATGTTTAATATTAGGCCTTAACTCTTCTCTTAGTTTGAGTTCAAATCTGTGATTTAATGCAATTTGACTTAGGACCGTTTTAGAATTTTTATCATTGAGTGGACAAATTTTTCACGCCACTGAAGATCTTGATAGAAGTTTAGTAAACTGAAATATAGTCTATTTCAGTTTACTAAACTTATAATGTCCTTCCTACTTAAATACTTCAATTGTAAATCAATACTAAAACTGGAAATAGTACGTTAACTATCTGTTACTGAATAAAAACAAAATGGTTTCTTATTTAATTCTAGTAAACGGATGTTTTCTCATATGGACATCTTATATTCTTAGTCTTGGCCAAAATAAATTTCGGGCACTGTGCAACATTCGCATGTCCCTTGCAATAACTGCATTTATGCGCAATGCGCATTATTAGAAACCCGTTGATACAAGCCCACAGCAAATTTATCTTTCCCAGTTGCCATACGTATGTACCTACGATGTAAATCTCCTATAGGCTTCAGACAATTCTTTGCGAATATCAGACATCAACACCATAAGAACAAACAAAATCACTAACAAAACTCATTAGGATTTTTGTCGCTGAAAAATTGAAAGTGTAAATTTACCGCAGCCGGCTATTAAAACGCTCAACAACCGATTTTGTTCAAAAAAGTTCAAACCGCGTATAATATAGTAATGCAGAAGATTTCTAGAGAATTAATAGATTAGAAGTTGTGGTAGAAGTAGGTACTTTTGAAACATAAACTGACCACCACACCCTGTTAAGCGTGACGCGGCGACATTCGTCACACTATTGGCGCGTAAGTTCGGTTACTGTTGCTATGGTGACACAGTAGAGTGCATGCGAATTTTGTGAAATTCAAATTGGATGGATGTGAACTCAGTGCCTAATTTCAGACACAAGACTTTTAATAGTTCTAACCGATATGGCAAGTGGCAACCATAAATGTAAACCATAGTAAAAACAAAATTAGGTACAAAAAAATTACAACAAAAAATATTCGCACTATGAATTAAACATTCTAAAATTTATAGTACGTTATTATTTTTAGAATCCACAGCAATAGGTATCTCTCATCTAAAATAAGATCAAACGATTTCATTCAGAGAACAATCATGGGTTTTTTCGAAAGCCGCAAAAAAGCTTATCTCATACGATAGCTGTGCGTCCTTGATGTTATCAAAATAAGCGCCCATTTGTGACTACCAAATATCACAGTGTCATTCACCCCGCCACACAAAAAGCGCGACAAAAACTATCGAAATGAGCTTAAAACGCGACCTCACAAACCAAGGGTAGTTTCCCGAAAACCGCGGGGTTTCGAGAAAAAATTAATTTGAATACAGTAGCCCAGGTGCTGGCTCTGACACTTTTTTTTTAAATTTCTTACATTCAACGTACGGTGGGTGTCACAGATCTTTATCGGGCCGAGGGATTTAACGATGTCGTAAGGCGATGCTGTCAAGTTGTTTTTTACGTTTCCCGCATCGAGCCCGTCACGTCGAATTAGGTAAATCCTTTTAGCTTAGTGCCAGGCTGTGGGTTTGTGCTGCAGCGCATGTGGACTTCGCTTTAACGTCCTTCGTTTTTTTACTAAACACGCACTTATTTATGTCTAATGTAAAAGAGGCTCTATCAAACAAAATTCTTGGCATCAATGTCTCTTATAAGTTACTTGTAAGATATAGTACTTGACGGTTCTCCAGAACGATCTCAATGACTTAGCTGGTAGAGCCTATATGGGACCAAAGAGGAAAATAGAGTTAGCCCTGTCGTATTACCGCCATTTCTACTTCTTCTCATCTCTGACTTCTTTAGAGGTGACCATCCATTAAAACCAACCATTACTTGGTACCACATAAAAACTTCACACTGATTTACTAATAATGTTACTTTAAAGACGCAATAATTTCAAATAAGCACCTACAAGATTTTTTGTTATATCCAATCCACTTCAAGATTAGTGATCTTGCCACAGGACAAAGTTGGAACGCCTCGCGAGATCAAGTCCAAGGCAACCACGACATTCACTAAACTAAAGTAAAAGTAAAAAGAGTATGACAGCGGAGTGTTTTTGCTTTAATATAATTTGCTAATTATCCGGGGCACAAAGTAATCGCTCCGGGGTTTCAACCACAAGTACAAGTACTCGTAGGTACAATCTGTGATAGTGTGATGTTAACAGTGATTTTGCGATTTATCAGTTAAAAATTACGGATGCTTGACATTTTATGCTTGACATTATGACAGTTTGAGAACGCCTAGAGCGTACTCCGCCACGCTCCTCCAGTGGGGATTTGTGGAGGGTTTAGCTGTTAGTTGATTATCGGAAGGCTTTAGGCTGTCCGTAGGACTCCGACAATTTCTTACGAAAACAGGATTGACGGCTTAACGTATCCTTTTAAAGCACAGGCTTGCTCGAGAATATTTGCCAGTAGCTGTCAATAATTCATTTAATTATTTCTCTCTTACACTTTCTGGCCGAACCAGAACTTTTATTTGCTTAAGTAGTACATTTTTGCCGACATTTAAAAAAAAAAGTTTTTAAGTGTATCTATGACACAAATAAATAAATTTGGTTTCATTTTGACACACGACTGCCTGGTTGATCTAGTGGTCGTAAGCATGGCTTCGATCCTGGGTTCGAACCCCAGGTCGGACAAAGTATTATTGGGTTTTGTAACCGATAGTAGCTCGGAGTCTTCTTTTCCGGTATATAGCTATAGGTTCACCACCTGGGACATAAACAGGTAACTGACGAAAAGTGGGTGTCACGGTGAGCAGATACAGTCGTGTGCGTCTTATGTTATGATTTCACTAGGGGATGCTCGCAGCTTCGCTCGCGTCGATTTAGACTAGGTACGGCAGTTTCGTTTATAGTTGCTACCTATTTTAAGACGCTGTAAGTCTTTAAAAAGTCATGGGCGATGTTAAGGACAGTAGTGAAGCGTTGTATTTAAATAAAATAGATCTAACGTAATTTGACTAAAAATAAAAATAAAACGATCTTGCTGACTATAATTAAAAGGAGCTAATAGAAATTTCAATCAAATCGATGCGCGAACAAAAATGTAAGATGGTGTATGTATACCTTCATGCACGCACCTCCCTTCCACATAGGAAACATGCACACGCAATTAATGAATACACACACCAACACGGGTTTCGCCCCAAAACAAGGCATCCTCAGGGTAAGTAGACTCCACGACGGTTAATTGCAATGGTTAATCGCAATGGCAAGGTTAATCGCAACATTTTTAGTTCAAACTTGTTATTTTAATGCCCATGAATTGAAATTTTGAAGAAATATTCAATGTTCAGAAAAAGTATGTCGGCGTCTCATTTGATTAGACTGCCAGTATAAAATAAAGCGGTTGTCTATGTCGCTTTTGATGCAAGAAAGATGACACTGTCGCCGCTCTGACACAACCCCGGACGCTGGTGGGCAGATTGGTATATGTGTTCTCGGCCAGAGAATGGGCCACTGAGCAAGTAATCACTACGTTTTGAATGGGGTATCTGATGTTGACCATGCGTCTATAAGTACCTCTTCAGTTTTATCATCGTATAGATTCTGTAACACAATTTTGACCACTAGCGGTCAACCCTGCAATGCCGGCCGAGACCGGGGCGACATAATACTATCGAGCTTCTCATTAGTTATTTGGTCTGCAATTCATAGGTTAGTTGATGACGATAAATAGGTATATGTAAATGTAAATTGGTTTTATTTTTTTAAAGTTCGTCGACGCAATCCATCCAGCAACCTTTTGAGATCAACTGATGGACAGAGAGGTCAGTAGCAGACAGAGCAGTAGAGAGTCAGTAGCAGTAGTCAGTAGCATCGTTCATGAGAGACTTCTCCCTAAAGTTTAGGGTCAGTCGGAGTGGTATCGTTTAGGCCCCAAACGATGCTACTCTGACCGGTCCTGTGCTGGTTCAGCGCTTTCTTCAGGTAATATTCTGTTCTCCTTATCGATACTCAATCGTTTTGATAATCCTATCCTTTGAAATTAATATTACAGTAAATATATTTTTTTCTATATTCATTCACATAACGCAAAAGGTTTTTACTCTACTTAAAATTGTACTTTTTGTGCTTGACTATGAAGGCGCTAATGAAAAACGTTTAATTAGACCTATAATTAAATATGTACTAATAAATTTTGTATTAGTAGTTTGTATTATAAATCTAGCTTTTCCCGCTGCTCAAACCGCGTCATTTCGTTTTACGTGCAGTTCTCTGCCTTCCAGGAATGTTTTAAAATATAATAAGTATAGCCTTTAACAATGGCAAGCTACACCAAAGATCACTACAGACTACTAATCAGATATGCATCTATCAAAACACACCATTAAGTATTACCCCCAGAGACGATGTGCGTGTGCATCCAATCATTCATGGCAGTTCTGTTTTCAAATAAAATATCTATACTTGAAACGGAATAAGGTATCCCGTCTGTCCTTCCGTCCGTCTCGATAGTCCGAAATCATAACCCTTATGTTTCAAACAACAAATAAAATAACTAGAAGCAAACACAATAAAGCGAAGCCAAGGCAGCTTCGATAAACATTTGTCAATGTAAACATGCAATTAAACACTATGGAGCAGCGTGGATGAACCCTAACAAGTGTCTCTTGACAAAAGCTGACAAAAGAACCATTTAATTCCGCCCTCCGCAGCTTCACTCGAAACGGTGACAAATTTGTATCATAAAACGAGAAAATCGATTTGGAAATAATTTAAAACGACGACGTAGGGTTCGGAAATTGACATAGGAATTGAACTATTTATTTGTTATTTATTTTCTTAGTAGGTGGTAAAACCATGACGTTTTTGTGTGCTTGTATTTCAGCATAGCTTACAGCCTTGGCGGACGCCCTTTAGTATTTCCAGATTTTAAGAGGCGCTTTGATTAACTTTGATATGGGCAGTCTGGTTCCAATACATGTTTTGAAATATTCTTGCATCTTTGCTGTCAGTGTCTTGGTTAAAAATTTCCAGTAGTTGTACTATACCATACTATTCATTAATCCAAATTGACTTTTTACACAATTTGGATTTGTTAATTCAATATGTTAATCCAGGGTGTCAGCTACCCCCATACCAAATTTTATGAAATCTGGGCCAGCCGTTTATGCGAGAAAAAGTAACAAACAAACAAACACACACACTCACAAATTTTCGCCTTAACAATATTAGTGTTTATTATAATAAAAACTCAGATCAGAGTAGAAATCAGACAGAGTGGACATCATATCATCGACAGAACATTAAGATACTATGAAATGTCAATAATTTGTTCTACAAGTTTAGTGGTTTTGGGTACATTTATGTGCCATACAGAATATTACTAAGTAGAGGAACCATATTGAACTGGAAGAAACTATCTGCTGCTTAGCAGTGATAGCCGAAGTTCTTACTACGATCAGCAAGCAAGCAGAGAGTTAAATAAAATATAAAACCATGGAATTGCTTAGTCAATCAAACAATTTCATGATATATTTTTCTTTACATACGTAAACGAGAAAAAAAAATCCTGCACTCTTTCGATAGAAATATTTGGAACAAACAAAACAAATCCGACCAAAACATTTGTCATCAACTAATACTCGAGCAGACAACAGCAGCTAACCAGCGGTGCCCCTAATCTCGGCAAATCTAATCGTTCATCATTCACACATCTGTGCGCGGCAAGCGAACGCTTATAAAGTCGCCGGTGTGGACCAACAGCCCAGTTGGTGCCCTGTTTCCAAAAGGGAATTGTAGTTAAAAAAATCAACCCCCAACGAACTAAATGTCCCTAAGCCTTTTGTCCCTAAACGTATCTTTTGTAGCTGTTTTCAGTTATCCACACCTTAGACATGATTTCTTCTAGATTCAGTAATATAATCAAATTATAATAAACATTTTTTTTTATCTGAGCTGAATTGACTTAAGCTGAATTGACTACAGCCGTATTTATTTTTTTGAGTACAAAGCAGCATCACGAAGGTATTGCTGGTAGCTAATTGCGGATACATAAAAAACATCACGTACAGGCAAGACTCGAAACTGCCTTTAGATGTTTACTAGAACACCTAAACACACATTTAAGCTATCTATCACAACAATTCACTAAATTCTTGACGTTCATGCACATCTACGTCTTCACGACAATTTCAGTTTTAAATTACACTAACAAGCAACTAGGTACTTAGTACAGATCTAAATGGCTTATTCCTTGGTGCCTGCTAAAGTTACTAACTATAAATCACCAATCATTTTTCAACCAGCAGTAGATACTTACAACAATACGTCTTCCAATTTCAAATTGATTTACCGCCGACAATGAATCTCAGTTGTCATGTCAAAATAGATTAAAAAATGTTTAGTAATGTCCCCAACCCTTCGGCCGGGGTAGAGGACAAGCCCTGCCAAATTGTGGTGTTAAAAAGACACCCTATTGTGTCATTGTAGGGCTTTTTAACCCTAAACTAAAAAGTACAATTGAGAAGCCAAAAGTGGTACAAGAAAAATTGTCTGTAGTAGGCAAACAAATCACTATCTAAAGGAATAAATCCATTTCGATTTATAATCAAAGAAGCCGTTAAATTCAGTCAATAAATCGAAGCACAATTTCGTAAATTAACATTATTATCATATTATTTTAATATGATAATTAAAAGTAAATAATATGAAATAAATATCATGGACATTCTCAAACACGGCAATCTGACCCAAACTAGGCGCGAGCATGTACTAGATATAAGTGTCAGAGACTGATATATGACATACATATTTTTAAATACATACATACTGAAACAGATAATAATTACATCCAGACACAGAACAAACACAAGTTTTCGTCACACGAATGTTTGTCCTGAATGGGACCCACGACCATACAGGCAGAGTCACTATCGATAAAATAGTAGGTACTCCAATGCGGATTGGTGGAGAGGTTACTGGCCAACCCAGTGTCGAATGTTCTCCAGCCACCCGAAAGACAAGGCTTATTTATTGTTTCCCCTTGGAAAACAACTTGGACCGACGGCAAAACGTGCCATGCGAAGCACGGTAGCGATAAATCCACAAACAACCGACCCGCGCCCGTCGTTGCTTAACTCCGCATACATAACATAACATCACGCTTTCTTAAAATGGTAGGCAGAGGTGTGTACCTTAGTGGGTATAGTTACCCACTTTTCACCAATTATTTTCTTATAAATTTATCGGTATTTTATACAAAATCAAAACTTAATTTGCTAAAGGATCTTATTTTTTATCCGCTCCGTCTATTCAATATTGAGAATTCTATTGAATTTCAGCCCGGCACGACGCACACTCCGGAAATTGAGAAAAAATGTGATTACGTTACTCCTGGTCCTCGTGTTCGCTATCTCCGAAGTGAACGAAAATTTATACAGAATAATCATTTTTATTCTTCGAGAATAGTTGTCTCATTCGTTAATCGTAATCTGATCGTAAAATACTTACTCTAACAATTTTCTTGTGGAAATTGTCTTCTGCTCAAGTTATGTCTGAAACCACTAAAATTGCCCGAGGTTGATTAGGAAAAAAGTCTTATCTATGAGCGTATTATATTCAGCGTCTTTTGATTATTTTATTTTTTACTAGTGGACGCCCGCAGCTTTGCTCGCGTGGAATTAGACATAACAATATATTTTTATTTTACACCCTTACAAAATTTTTACAAACTTTGAATGCCATATTTATTTATATCTAATCAACAGCCTGTCATATAAATTTTATGCTTCTAGTTCTGAAAATGACAAAACTTTCATAGAACCTTTCAACCTCCTTTTCAACCCCTTACAACACTTTTTTCCAAATAAAA
>DWTT01000134.1:0-20320 GCA_018250895.1 Carterocephalus mandan | reverse complement strand
ACATACAATTCGTCTGTCCGATCGGTCTGAAACGACGGATCGTACAGATAAATTGTACCGTGTATGGGGCCCTTTAGACTCACATAAACAAAAGCCTACGAGTAAGACCTACAAGTAGACTAGAATTACTAAGCATGTCAAACAATGCAATGCTATCTAACGCATTCTACTTTTGTCCTTTATGTGGCTAGAAAGGTGAAGAGTCTGATCGTCTGCTTTGATCTGTGTGATTAATATATGTCAAGTCTCCATTGACTGTAATGTACATAAACCAATGTACGTTTCGATCAGATGAGATCTTGCAAGATGGGATCTTGCCGCCCGCACGCCCAGAAGTCTCCTTTTACTCGTAGTCTTCTATTATAACGGCAGCAGGGGTTGACGAAGCACTATTCTGGTTTCAAGCCACGGGGAATACAACATATGAGTACTGAAGTGTGTTAGTTCATGTTACTAAATGCTTAATCTTCGCTGTCCACTTTGAAAAATGTGGCGATTCTGATGTCTGTCGTAGTTGAATGGCATCAGGAACGCGCGACTTACGACTCAGAGGTAAACTAAACTTTTGTTGTTTTTAGTAATACTGAAAAACAACACTCAAGAAACAAATATTATATTATTATATAACAAACAAAGCTCAAATATCACACACATTGCTCACAAAACAACCGACGTACAATGTGACATTTTGGTATTGTGTAATTTATTAATATTGGTCAATCAGCGCTCATTCATCTGTCTATTTGCATTTTAATGGCCGGCTCTGACAGGTATTGCATTATGAAGAGGCTAAATTAGAGAAATTGCGCTGGTAGGTGGGTAATTACGGATTAATTTTCCATGAGCGTAGCAGTGACAAGTGTCAAGATGATACTCGTGTGCAGGAATAGGAGGTAATTAGCTAGGTATTTTAGTACTCCTATTATGAGAGAGAAATCAATATTTTAATTTGTTTTTCTCTGCAATCGTAAGTTAATTCACTAGTTATTTCATACTTTTCCCGCATTTAAATAAGATGGGTTTACATTAATCTATATATATAAAAGGAGAAGCTGACTGACTGACTGACTGACTGACATATCAACGCAGGGCCTAAACTGGGTTAGAAACTTGAAATTTTGGACATGGATTCCTTTTATAACGTAAGGGAGCACTTAGAAAGGATTTTTGAAAATTCACCCCCTAAGTGGGTAAAATGGGGGTGCAAATTTAGTATGAAACCGCCGTTTTTGAAGTCAAGTGGGCAACTCGAACGCGGGCAGACGTCGTTAATGGGTCTAATTCTACGCGAGCGGAGCAGCGGGCGTCCACTAGTAGATAATATAATAGGAAGACATGATGAGTAAAAACCTACATTCCAACAGAAAAAACGTGACGATTTGAAAATTTCGTGCCAGGTTTAAATAATTTCTACGAAATTTTTTATTACAATGTGGTCTGTATGTGGTATTCAGAAAATTTTAATGTTTTCTCTTCTGAGACTCAGTAGGGGAAATACAAAAACTAGTCTTAATAAAACACTCTCTTTTGTCTGTGTCTTCATCTAAAATAAGAGGTTTTTTTCGAACTCATTTTAAACTAACGAACGATGTTATCTGCAGTACCTACAGTATTTTCAGCAGAATCAATGTACCTACCCAATGTACAACTGCTGTAGAAGAATAAGGTAATAGGTAATAAAAATGCATATTATAATTCCCATTATACACTACAAAGATTGAATGCCAGATTCGATAGTAGTGGCAGCACAGTCTTGATAAATTTCAGTACCTACCTACCGCGAAACTTTGAAATAACCGCTTTATCGTAGCGTCCATAGCCCAATGGTTCGCGTCGATTCAATTTGGTCGAATAGTTAAGCACCGACGGGTGCGGTCGGTTTGTAGATGGGTGACTGCTAGTGGCAAAATTTCATGAACGTTACCGTGCTTCGGAGGGCACGTTAAGCCGTCGGTCCCAGTTGTTTTCAATGGTGAAACTATCGTTCAGCCTTGCCAAAGACCTTCGTGTGGCTTAACATTCGACACTGGTTTGGCTACTAACCCCTCCACCAATACGCATTGGTAGAGTATACTCTAGATCTCCCACAGATTTGTCAGTGGAGAAGACCCCTCCCAGCAGTAGGATGTGTATAAGTTGCAGCTAAGCTTTATCTTACCTTTTTTTAATCAAGTAAAAATAAACATTCAGTATAAGCTCCGAATACAATCAGTCGTTGAAAATGCCAAACATACGTTGTTCCAATGAAAATGATATCTCGACAGAACTTGATAGATTTCAGGATAATCTCATATTACCTGCCCGGGTAAGTGAACCTGTCGCAGCTTTAGTCCTTTTTCAGATTTATTGTATCGAGTGTATTAAACTTATTTTCAAGGGAATTTATTTACCAGGATTTGCAATACTGGGTAAATATATTTTTGTAAAGAGAGGCCCAAAAGAGATCTCAAACCATAATGTATGTAGTTTAAGTAATGTTATTTCGGACCGTAAGGTATATTAGTAATAATATATAAAAGGGAAAGTGTGTTTGTTGATTTGTCCTTCTTCTCCGCCTCATCGGAATGATGGATCGACGAGATTTTTGGCATATGTTCAGAGTAGGGCCTGTAGAGTGCCATGCGCTACTTTTATTTTTACATTTTATTTTAAATTGCACGGATCCCGCGGAAATGGACAAAACCTGTAAAAATAATTTGATTTTTAATCGATAATTAGCTATTGATCGATTTTTAATCATCGATTGATGGCTATCTCTGATTATAATTGTCCGTACTGCGAGTGAAGCTATATATTTATAAGTGGTAATCGTTGGTGTAGCTTGCCGTTTATAAAGGCTATATTTATTATATTTAAAACATCCCTTGATTGTAGAGGTAATTCTTTGCGTAAAATGACATGACGCGGACGGAACCGCGGGGAAAGCTAGTATTTTATATGACCAAGATATTAAAATACTAATAGTAACATTATTTTGTGACTCTTTTGTCATCTAGACTATTATGTCTAAGTTCCAACTATTTAAGCCCGTGGTTTTAACCGAGACAGCATTTTCAAATGCGGATCTCATCAAAGCAGATAGGTGTACATTTGTTTCACGAATAACAATGTAACAGCTCAAACTAGGTAAGTAGCGGTTGCATTTTGTGGATTTGCTCACATGTGATTCCACGAAATATACTTAAAAGTGGAAAGATTAATGTAAGAAGCAAGTAGTGTGAGTGTAGTAGGTACTGATAATGATCCTGCCTTACAGAATCACCATCAAATGACAAAAATAATTCTCTAAAATTTGTAAAGATTCATTTTAAAATTTGTAATCAGAGGCTTAAATTCATATAACTCGACTGCTATATTGCAACTAAACCACCGAACTGTTGTTGTTCTTTTGCGGGGCCTGTGATACGATGTTTTAACAACATTACACCGACAGTAACATGACACTAGGCGGGATAATCTGCTAATAAGCTACGTAATAGACCAGTGCGGTAGGTCACGCCCCGAGCGCTCTGGGCCTTCAGCTCCAATACTATTGTAATTCTAATTTTAACTTTGCAGTTATGGCTTTTCGCCGAAGATTTTGGACTATAACCCCGGGTAACCTCTTGGGAGCGAGTCAACTTTCGTGTGACAATTATTATACCACACTAAACTGGAACTCAAAGTTTTAGAACTCATAACGTAACTTCACGCCTGTTTTTGAATGGTATAATCAGAGGTGTGCAATCACTCCTTTCGTGTGTTATGTGTGTAATGTGAAGTCACAGCAGTAATGTTTAGGTCTCAAGTGATTCTACTAGGAATTTCAAGCAAACTAATACCATTCCAACCACCACCAAATACTCTGCCATTTTCAATAATACCGTGCCTAACCCGAGGATCAAAACCTAGCTCGAACGACTTTTACCTTACTTTGCGACCACCACACACAACCAACAAGGCATTTTAGAATTAACACAGTAAAGTCTGGAAGAAGTTGGTGAAACGAATGAAAATAGTCTATATCATCGAAACCAATGTTTCCACATTGGTTTCGATGATATAGACTACTTTTCATCGATCATTGATTGAATTGATTTATTCCCGAGAAAGAGAGGTCTCTAACTTGAAATTTGGTTCCTATTTCTTGGCATTTTAAAAACACTTTATAAGAATGATTATATTTAATCATTTGCATCAGCTGCGTAAGCAGGATTGGTGGATTCATTGAAGTTAGCTTAAAGCTTCAGTATGTCAGTGTACGTACACTCTGCAACCTGTCACTATTTATCCACCACTAATGTGTCATGTATGATAAACAACTCATTTCTTTATTCTCTTTGACCACGCGGGCGGAGCCGCGGGTAAAAGCTAGTAGAATATAAAACATCAGATCTACAACGTTGAAAGAGTGGATCATCAAATCATTTTCTATAACAAAACAGAAAATTTATTCCTAAAACGTCTAACACAGAAAATATTCACTGACGACGTGATAACGGCAAGGTATTTTGCACGGTTAACAACAAATTCTATGCACATTGTCGGGAAGCAATTCCCACTCAATCCCTTTCGTCAACAAGTACCTCCCAACTTACGCCGCGCACGTGCGTCCGTATCAATAGTATAACAAATAGGCTGATATTTCGTCAGAAATAACCCGAATCAAGTTTCAGTGCGAAAGCTTTTGTGTGTGGCAGGTGAAAAAGTGAGAAGCTTGATTTATTCGTATACTGGCGCCGCCTATCGCTGGATGATTGAACGTAGAACGTGTTTATACATCGACCAAAGCGTGAAATATGACAACCGAAATACGCTTTCAAGTTTCTCTATTTTTAATAGCTGCCTTCTGTATGGTACAGGCGGCGATCTTATGAGACAGGGCCCGACAAGACGCGCGTTTAATATTAGAAATATCGAAGCTGTACGAATACAAAAATTTGATTTATAACAGTATTGCACGGTGTATTGTTTCTTGCGATCCGTGCTCTCCTGTCAAACGCCTCCGTTCCGCTGCGCTGTTTACATAGTTTGCGTTATTCAAATAAGTTTTCCAGTAGGTACACAACTACATGATTATGCCGGAACCTAACAACTGTATACTGAGCAACAAACTGAAGTAAATCCAATGTTAGTGATATTGAATCCTTCCTACTAATGTGCGTATAGTAAAAGTCTGCCAAGTTTACAAGTCACAGAAGGGGTTCGTACATGATCGAGGGGACTTAAGTACATATTGCTTGTGGAGCTATTTGTTTATCCAACATGTTATACAAACGCTGTCATTATTATGCCATTACCAAAATGTCATTAGGCAGCGATCCACTGGTAGTATACCTAAATATTGAAAAAACAAAATGATAGGTAGTCTTAAAATTATGATTAATATAACTTTATACAAATTCATATCAACTGTCTGGTATCTGTATGGAGTTTTGAAAATCTAAAAATAATTTGTAATAATTTTAAGAATCTAACTACTACGATGCTACAACTTGTCTAAAATTGATATTTTAAATCTAATTGTTATCATTTTCAATTACCTTTTTTTTAAAATTATTTTGAAGTTTTATACAAGTTTACTTTATTCATTCTAGTTCTGGACTTATCAGCAATTATTTCATCTGATATAGATAATATTATGGAATTTTATATGACTTTATTTGATTTAGTCTTATGTTTGAGGTTTTCGTAAATGTTAAGATCTAACTAAACGATTTAAAAGCTCTTGTACTCAACAAAAAATAGTTCAGTATTTTTCAGAGATATATTGGTTGATCAAATAACTTTTTTTTGTCCTTGTCCACGAGTCATCAATGTCATCATATATCTTAATTAAAAAGGATACTTACTAAATTAAAATTAAAATTCTGAATTCTTGCTCGATAATATTTTTTAAATATTAATGTAATCCATTTATACTTATTAAACCACATACTAAAAGTACTAGGTACACATACGTATTCACGTATTTATTTACCCTTACCTCTCAGTAATTAATAATGTTAACGGTCAATCACGACTTACATTCTCAATTTATTCCTACAAAACAGCCATAAAAATGCTACAAAGCAAGTGGGTAGGGTGCTCACAAAACCGTCCCTCGGCGTAATAAATTAGAAATAGGCACAATCAGGCCAGTAAACTAAAATCCATAAAATCCGGCACAATGAACTTGGCCCACGGTATTACCGCGTGCAAGTAATAGGGTACTCGCTATAATATGTGTGGCTGAGTGTCGACAGCCGATATTGACTTTGATAAACGAGCAAGTCAGTGTCGCCCTATAAGGAGCCACGTCATTGGCATTACTTTGGTGCATTGCGGTCTACATTTTTTTTATTGAAATTAGCGAAGAGCGTGTGGTCCGTCTAGCATCTGCTGACCTCAACTCCAGGCAGGGTAAATTTTGTATTTTTTATATTTATTATGTTACTTAAATGTGTATACGTAACTGACACAGAGAAACGTCAGTAAGGGAAGGCTTTTGTCCAGCAGTTGACTTAAATGGATAATGCAGTGCATAATGTGCCTGCACCCGCCGATGGAACTATGTGAAATATTGCTTGCTTTTGATTGAACACGTCTAGATACGAGTACTTACTTCTACTATTCTACTCACATCTTATTTAGTCAAGGATTACGGAGTAAACTCTCAATAAATACTGCCAAAAACAAATTTATGAAATTTAAATTTGAATTACACCGCCTTATACTGACAAAGTTAAAATTCGCATGATAAAATTACGTTTGTATTAGTTTTGTACATAAGGATGGTTTTGCTAAATTTAATTAATTCCTATTGGAGTTTGTTGTAGTTGAACCTTGTAATAATGTTGAAATCGCCAGCTGAGGCGTGCACGGGTAATATTCAGCGTGATAAGCAGATCAGTTTAACTAATGGGAGCTTGTATTGCCGCCCAATATTATGCAAATACCGGCTGCAAGTGTTCTGATGATGGCCGCAGTCAAAATCAACGTCACAGACTCGTGAAATCATGACTATTTCGGAAACTGGTATGTAATTCTGGAATTATAATCGCTAGTTTCATTAACATGATGATTTCAAATGTTTTTGTTGAGTTTTCAATTTGTAGGTTCATACAATAACAAATTCAAAGGAGCAACAAAGAAACAAGCACATGCATATTCGTTTATAACTTGACTGTTTCATTAATTTGGCCAGAGGCAACCAAACATAATGTAACTCACCTACCTACTAAACTGCTAAAATTGTCCTACTAACCATTTTAGTAGTTTGGTAGGTTGTATTTAGCGAGATACTTGGAAGTGTATTAATATCCAGTGAATATTCAATAGAAAATCGAATGTTTATTCCAATGTTTTGTCACGGTTCTAGAACAAAAAGCCGTAACCTATGTTACTCTCCAGGCCACGTTTCATATCTGTGCAAAGAATCACATAGATCCAGCATTTCGTAGAGTTGGAGAAGTAGGACAAACCAACGAACCAATAAAAAAAATCGGATCAATAAAAAAAGATCAGACAGACAGACAGTTACTTTCGCAATTATAATATTAGTAAGGATTTAAATGTTCTATAGTTAACATTAACTACGGTTTAGTTCACCATCGACCACCATGTTAAAAGTAACACCAGACATTATTTCTTATCTTATAAATCAATATAAAGCTTGACCTAGGCGCTTAGCGTAACTCGATCGTATAGTAGTTTTTTTGTTATTTAACAAGGAATTTAGAGCATTCGCCGCATGGTTACTTTGCACGGCTGTCGCAGTAGCGTGCCGCGTTCACGCACATCTAGTCACTCAACGTTCTCTTGTGTAGCGATGTTGTCACTTTACTAACATTTGGGTTTTTGGCAAATACCCGTTTATTTGATTGATGGGTAATTAGCCAACCCAGTGTCGAATATTCTTATGCCACCCGAAGGTCCTCTACAAGGCTTAGCAGTTGTTTTTACCGTTGAAAACAAGCGGGACCAACAGCTTAACGTACCCTGCGAAGCACGGTAGCGACCATGAATTTTTACCACTAGTCCATCCACAAACCGACCGCACCCGTCGTTGCTTAACTCTGTCGATCACATTGAATCGAGGGGGGAGATCCGTGGCTACTGCGGAAGCTGGTAGTGGCAGGGATCCGGTCCAGTTCCTCAGCCATCAGTTATGTTGAAGATGTATCAAATTATAATTAAATAAATAAAACTCTGAGCTTAATTAACATCAAATCAGTGCTCTTTTTATGAAACCGCACAATCATTTATTATAAACCATTTATGAAAAGTCCTTGTTACGAAATCGGGCACGTTTCATTGGAACGGTACAGTTGTTCGACCGCAAAATAATCAGCAAAACTAGCTTGCGCAGTCCGACGCCGAAGTTGAATAGAAAATAGGTATAAATATTCGTAGAACATATTTCGAATATTTGTTTTTGTGTGTTTCAAGTAGAAATTAATTAAAAGCTTATTTACATTATTTTTTTATTACTCAAGAAGTTCATGTGACCTGATGCTTCGATTTTTAACTGACTTAAAGGAACAAAAGGAATTTAACTGAAAAAAAGCAGGAGGTTCTCAATTCGATTGCATGGTTCTTTTTGTGTGTGTTACGCGATTTCTTTTAAAATTTGAATACTGTCTGGCCTACTTTCTGGCCACTGTTGTCATGGCTGGTAATGCTGGATGTATATAGTTTGTTTGTGTGTCTATGTTCACGTCCACAACAAACTTCGTATAGGCACAGCTTACTTGTCGGTGCAGCTTAAAAATAAGCACTCCAGTAATGGACGTTTTTATGTTCGAAAATACAACACGGCATTTATTAAATTTCTTGCTATTCTAACATAGTTAACTGGCTTTTTTTCATTAGGCAATCATTTTCATTTAAAATTAGTACCTATCTAATTTAAATTATTAAAGATATAGGTACTAGTAGAAAAAGTTTAGAAAACATAAAAAATAAAATATATAAAATCATTATCACAGTTTAATTACAGAGAAAATTATTATGCAAATTACAATAAACGGATTCTCGCAGCTCATTCATAACTACTACAAATTGATTGGCTTTAGTTGGTCCAATACCAATGGACGTTTACTAATTATTACCTACGCAATTATCAAATATTACATATAATATAATTATGTAAAATATTATTTTATACTCATATACAGAGCAAATGATTACAATAATGGAACCCTTTGATTATTAACGCTGTCGAAGCATTAAACTGAATCGAAAAGCTTTTAGTCAAGCAAACAGTTAGCAAGCTGAATTGCCTGAACGTAAAAGAAGGAGACGTGAGTAAACGTGAAATATTCTGCTCGCTCTCTACAAAAATATTATATTGAACTGTGAGGGTACATGAGGAATTAAAATGCTGGTACGGCCGCGTTGAAAGGAATGGTTTTAATCAATTTAAAACAGCTTTAAAAGCATTTAGAAGAGATTGTCTGAACGTAACCGCGCAGATATTCGGAGTTGTGATGACGTTGGACGGCTAGCCACACGTCAAAAACTATACATGCATGCAGTGAAGTTTCCTTCTAGAAATCGTGGTAAGCAATTTCTAGAGTGACATCGGAAACGATTTTGTAGGTATCATAAACTGAAATGCTTTGAACTGAATTGTTTGCGAATTTCAAAGGACTACGAGAATCTACTATTACCTACTCCATAAATACATATTTGCGCACACCTAGAATTGTTATAATCTAATGGACAAATCCTATCTGATCAATTGATCACTCACCGACTGACAGACTGTGACTTGTATTATTGAATTAAGAACCATTTTCTCCTGTCTGTCAAAAGATTAACATTTTATACTTTTATTTGATAGCTATTGTAAAATGCTTCCTCATTCATACATATTCAGCTGTCCATTAAAATAATCAATTTGAATAGAATTTTATTGACAAGCGACATCATCGAATCGGTTGCCAAAAATATGATATAAACTCCTGGCCGCATAATACGAAATCCCGACCTGCAAAGTAAATGCTTCTACAAAGAGACGAGTAGCAATCTAGCGGGGAATAATTTTTCCGTGCGATTGCGATGCGATGTTTTGGCGCATCGTTCGACGTACGCCCGCCAGAGTCCGCAGGGTGGCGCGCTGACTGTACAATTTCTGTCTCCGCTCTATTCGCAGCGCACTCAAAAAATGTCGAGATTGGTGAGCGCACCGGCGAAGCCTTGGGGTGTCGGCCGATGCGCCGCGTTGCAACACGGAGATTGTGTTTGTCTCTTACCGTCTTATTTCCGTACGGAAAAATTGTATGAACGCGAAATTGTTGTTTGCAAATTGTTTCAAATATTGCACGCTTACCTTTTCGATTACTTATAAGAAGTTCAATGCTCGTATGCACTACGATGTAAAAAAACGGATGAGCCTTAAACTTAATAAATGACGGCGCTATCTAGTTAGTTGTTAAATAGCTCATTCTCATTCTCGGAAACGTCCCCTAACTTAATAAACGACAAGAGTAGGAAGCTTCGCGAGAAAGTTGAGAGCGTATGCTATCTCATGCAAATTACGGCAGATTTATCATAAGACGTCTCCGTAATTGCGACGTGAGGAGATACGGTGGGGGTGCTTAAACCCAGTCTCCAGAAAAAAGGCAATTAAAGGGATAAAATGGAGCAGTTAGGTCGGGCGTCACGCTCGCGCTATCTCGAGAGGCTGCGAGGCACCCGCGTCGTGCTTGTCCAAGCCACAACTTAGAACAAATAAAATAAAAATCAGGCATCTTCACGTTTTTTTTAAAACGCTACAGTACATATTTAATTCATCTAAACATTCACAAAGTCTTATTAAAACCACGGGTGGACAAGGAAAAAGTCTTGACCATAGAAGTATCACATCAGCATCCTAAAAAATCTTATAAGTTTCATAATATTTGCTTTGTGAAATAACATTGTTTATTGTGTTTTATGATCAGGCGGATAATAATGACTTAAATATCTGGAATACGTGAATAACACATTTTTACATAGCCTGTCTCATTTATTATACGAAGACGGACGAAGCAATCAAGATCATTACAAAACCAATTGAATTACCCTGGGTGAATTCGCATGTGACTGTGCGTCACCTCGGGCGACTATTAAGTTAAACTACCGATTTAATACATATACTGTGGCTTAAAACCCGCGCAACACGCAAAGGGCGTGGAGCAATATCATAGACTACAGACTAGAGACGGAGCAGAACATCCGCCGCGACGCTATTGCACTTGACGCCTTAGGTCCGATACACACGAGGCGGGAAAAAATGCTGAAGTACAATAATAAACTAACACAATCACACTTTTTAAAATCGTAGAAATTTCGTCGCTGTGTTAATTTACAAACTCGTATCTGGGTCGTATACGGGTTCTCGTATCGGGTGGATGCCCATCCACGACCAGATTACAAGAAATGATCTGCCAAAAGTCAATTCTGAGACTTTTTAATAGGTTAATAAGCAAATACGAAATCATCGCATTATCACACATTAATTTGTTTTTCAATATGGCATAAAATAAACGAAACCATTATTTTTAAACGTCAAAGCACTCCAAAATCTAACTTGACAGGGCAGTATTAGGGAAGCCAACACATATCACGACGAAACTGCCTCAGTCCCTGAAGGTCAAAATTTTCGAGGACGGTGTTGCAATTAATTTCTGATGGCTCCTATTCGTGGGCCTTTACCGTCGGTCTTATTCCCAAGCTCAAAGTAGCTCAGTGCGCTATGCGTATTTTGCTGTTGTTGGATTCGTAATTTTGAATAATAAAATTGAATGAAAATCCTGGCCAACCTTCAGCGAAGTGGTGGGTCTAATTCGTTGAAGGCTGGCCAGGATTTTTTTAAGAAAAAGAAGTAGGTACAGGATGGGATGTTCTTATGATTGGATGATATTTCATAGTAATGTGGCTATGTTTACAATCGTGTTTGAATCAAATCAGGATTGAATTCTAAAGTAACTAACAAATAAAATATCGTAGGGTAAATCTAAGGGTATTTATTAAAAGGCTTACATAACAGAGGAGTGAACGCTAGCACACGTGCACCTATAATTAAATCTAACAAACTCAAAGGCTATGCTATTCTCTACAAATTAATTTTCTTGAATTTAAAACACGTGCGCATGGTTTTAAAAGGTCAAATGATTTGTATTTTCCTATTTACAGACTCACTAACATTAATAACATTTTCGTAATTTGTGTACCTATGATCAGATTAACAGTCTTTTTTAATATAATATTGTGTACAGACGGGAATAAAAACCAATTCAACAATACCCAAAATTATGCGGAAAATTTAACCTAGTCGTGCTTTAATCACTGATTCAGAATTTCGTCGGCAATCCTAATCGTGTACAACCAACCTAAAACCGGCTAAAAGCAATACAGTTATTTGATTTAAGTCGGCAGTGTACTCCCGCCTTCCGCTGGATTGTGTTTGTCCTGGTTTGGCAGATGTCAAAGTTGTATGTTTTGAAACAAAGCGACGCTTTTGTTTGCAATGTTTGTTCTTAGATATTAAGTTTCCTAGACGGTCGTTTTTTTTTGATCGTAGTTCATAGCAGATACATATTTATGTTCACTCTTGATATTAAGACAATTGATCTGCTAGACCATTTGTAATAAAGTATCAATTTCATACATCAGATGCTCTGAAACTTAGGTACACAATATTATACACATTTGTATGAATTGAGAAATAGCATCCATAGCCCAATGGCTCGCGTCGATTCAATGTGATCGAAAGAGTTAAGAAACGACGGGCGCGGTCGGTCTCTGGATGGGTGATCGCTAATGGCAAAATTTCATGGACGCTACCGTGCTTTGGAGGGCACGTAAAGCCGGTCGGTCCCGGTTGTTTTAGTCGTTAAGCCTTGTCGAAGATCTTCGGGTGGCTTGAGAACATTCGACACTGGGTTGGCCACTAAACCCTCCACCAATCCGCATTGGAGGAGCGAGGTGGAGTATGCTCTAGACCTCCTGCAGCTATGTCTGCGGGGGAGACCCGTACCCAGCAGTGGGACGTCTATGGGTCGCAGCGAACGATTTTTACGAATGACATTTATTTTTTAAAACATGGAAAGTAAGTATTTTATATACCTAACTGTATCATTAAAGCAAGTAAGTTTTGAGAATTATCTTAATTCATAAAATAAATACTGTCACATTTAGCCCTACATTCATTTTGATCTAGTGGTCGTAACCACGACTCGTAAGCTAGTTGTCCTGGGTTCGATCCCCGGGTCGGGCAACAACTATCCCTACTAACTTGAAATTGCCAGTAGCAGCTCGATGTCTGTATTTGTGTCCGGTGTATGGCAATAGGCTCATCACCTATCACATGGGACCTGAACATAATTTGTACATACACCTGAACATGATTTTGATAATTTTGCATTATTTTGTGTGAATGTTGTACATGCCTGTAATTGATGTTCATACTTATCCTATACCTCTGATATGTTATCTGTACATGTACCTAATGTATGTAACGTTGTTGGCGTATCTTTTAAAATAAAATAAAAAAAAACATAATTGGTGAAAGGTGGGTGTGCAAACTTCTGTCTACCCCTTCAAGGAAATACAGGCGTGATATTTTTGTTTTTCATAATATCAGCCGTCACGATCTATGCATGAGTTTTTCCTAATCGTATTTTCCCCATTTGTCACACAATTTTCGCGGAACGCATACCTACCGATAAAAAATTAATGTATGTAAAACGTAAAAATTGGCAGTCGTAACTGTCGCGGGATATTTTAAAAAAATGGTTGCCTGTGTCCGTTGTATCTACTTTTCATACATAGTACTGGAACTAGTTAGTTTTTGTGGCATAGTGGCGGTGCGCTGTTACGTTGTGTCCAATTTTTGCTAGTACGCCCGCAGATTAGCTTGCGTGGATTACATATAAAAAAGTTTCGTTTACAGTTCATGTCCTTCTCAAGGAATAACCGGAAAAAATCTACACATTAAAGTTTCAATATAAGAGGTACTTATAAACGGAAATTAAGTCCATCCATCTAATCCAAGCTTAATATAGCTAATTGCAATAGATGTCCCACTGCTGGGCACGAGTAAGGGAGCACGAGGGCTCTAGGTATACGCTATCGAAAACTTTTATTTAGATTGAATATAGATCTATATTTTTAAAGAACATTGTAATAACTT
This sequence comes from Carterocephalus mandan, assembly GCA_018250895.1. Lineage (NCBI taxonomy): Eukaryota > Metazoa > Arthropoda > Insecta > Lepidoptera > Hesperiidae > Carterocephalus > Carterocephalus mandan. Next base: position 6,180 of record DWTT01000134.1, on the reverse strand, counting down.
AGCAATAAGTCGGAACACGCGATTTTTAGGAGAGCTTGCTTAAAAAATATCAATATTTAGGGCAAGCTGAGAAGTTAAGTCTAATTCTAGATAGCCTAAACTATTCACCATGAATGTAGCTATCTAGTACAAAATAATGTTTTAAATCGGATTTGTTCTTCCACAAACCAAAAAGCCAAAAATATCTCCCGCTTTACAATGTATAGATAGCTGCGACATAAATCTGTACGGGGAAGTGCCGTTGATGTAGAATGTTCTTGTAGCTTCTCGTGTTACTAAAGAGAACAATGCGCGAGCCCGTGTATCTAGAATCGCTATACATCACTACATCACTATAGTCAGTCAGGCTGCAGATTTTTTCATTTGAAAATGAAAAGAATCAAGACAGCGCATTTTCTTAAAATCGCTCGTTTATTTGAGTGTGTTACGTACCTTTCGTATTACAATACCTTAATCAATTACAATAACCTTAATAATTACAATACACTCATCTATATAAGTAAAAACAAACGTTCTGTAAGAACTAATGATAAAACACGGTCGTACACGGATTTAGAAAATAAAAATAATAAATTACGTTTACAATAAAATACTCAAGTAGTTTGCAAGTAGTAGTTTGTTTGTACAAGCTACTGGTTCTAAGTTTTTCCATTCTTAAGTTAGTTTGTTTGAGCCATTAATACCAGGCAAACATATTTCATGTGGGATGTCAATAAGGACGTCGTGCACGAACTGCTGATGAGCCTGTAACTTGCACGACGACCCATCATGTGCGATGACACCCCATTACCTCAAAGGACTTGCTCCACTAAAATGTTTTCGAACACATCCAACTATAACATGGTTAATGTTAGTTTACCTTAGGAAATGTTTTTGCACCAAAATAATTCTGTACATTTAGTGAAGGAGTTAAATAATAAATGGCCATTTCAATATTAGATGTTAAAAATTTGTTAAAATCTAACAAGTCAAATTACATAAAGAAGCTTTTTCTGACGCTGAAACAGGGACTGTTTTTGGATGTTTTTTCCTCAAAGTCAAGTAGCACGTGCTTTCATCCTCACTCCTCATTCCTTTTTCAGCTTAAAAATAAGTCACGTTATAGACCTCCGGAAGATATTCCATTCATGTTTCCTCTGGCGGAAACATAATATGCGGGTTTAACATATTATTTTTCTGTTCGCCATATGACATAACACTGTATGTAAAAGCATAGATATGTAGGGGATTTGCGTATCAAATGTTACGCTTGAAGTTTTTCTCTCGATTCACTTTATTACTTACGTAAAAATATTTTTTTTAATTAAAATGAATTAATTAGGTTTTGGCAATAGCAGATTGTAGCTTTTCTGTTCCATTACCCATGATCAAGCAAGATTGATAGCAACCAATAAATTTCGACCGAAATCCAGTTGTCCTGAATCAATTTGCGTACTATAAACATGTGTTTAATCTCTGAAATGCGTGTTAATTTTACATTCAGTATGCACAGCACATAGAAATTATTTTCTGCTGGCTTACTCGCAATCTGCGGAGGGCGCGATCGTATCCATAATAAATATTACACGCTTTTGTGAAATCTGGATTCGGCCCTCTAAACTGGGATTTGAAACAGGCATTGGGTGAGAGCACATTGATGATTCAGTTTAATCACTATAAACGCATTTTTAATTATATTAGTTCAGTTCAGTTTTATTCGATTTTCAGTTTTCAGATTTTTATTATATTTAATCAGTATAAATGTAATTTTTAATTACCAACATTTCTAAAACCTGTAAATGAAGGCTTTGTTGCGTATGATTATTTAATTGATTAAATTACATTATTGTGTAATACATGTAACAATCATAGATAGCTATCTTAAATATCTTGTCTGCTATAAAGCATCTACAAAACTACAAAAAGAATAAAGTGTAGTTTCATTTACATTATTTGAAGTTTATTTTGAATTGACATATAGTTTTATTCAACAAATTTATTTTAAATAACTATTTAAAGCATTGCAAAATTGTTACTTAAATTTAATTGAGTTAAAGCCACGCTTTGAAATATTCAAAATTTTCTAGTGAGTGTACTGGTGTAAAAGAGGTGATAGCTCTCAAGGTTATCACTCAGTGAGTCTCAGTGGCTATCAAACTCGCCTATCACTCGAGCGGTCCGGGTTCAAATACAATGATCAGGCACGTACCAATGACTTTTAAAGTTATTTGCCATTAAAGAAATTATATGTCATCTTGTAACTGTGAAGGATACATCGTGAGCAAACTTGCATGTCTGAGAGTTTTCTGTAATATTCTTATAGCCAGATAAAGTCGGCCACACAAGGCCAGCGTGGTGGACTAAGGCCTTATCCCTCCCATTCTGAGACGGGACCCGCCCCAACAGTGGGACAGTGAAAGTACACTACAGTTAATACTCGTAACCCTTTTTCAAATATTATCAACATGATTTTGATGATTTGTCACACGGCACGTAATCGGTACCCAACCCTCTCGTGCTTACACCCGTTGGGCCGAGTTAGTTTAGCGCATGCCCACCGCTACTTTTCAACCCAAAATTCCTACCGCGAATTTAATATTTAATCTCACCCTTGTCTAGAGCATTTACCGGCCGCTGTATCCCAAAATACTTTCGTTATCTGTAGGGGCTTCGGTTAGGTTTTTTTAATCGCTCGGACACCACTTGACGTGTGGCCGTGATGGATGACGGCCCTGTGCGGGTCACGTTTTGTCGTTTTATTAATACTTAAATTGGATGCCAGTGACGCTTAGGAAATTCGACGTAGCTACTATGATGTTTTACCAGCGTCTAACTCTATGTAGCACGTCTTAAGGTTTGGTTGGAGATGAGGGATATTTTTGTTGTTATGGTATGTTTGAAAATCCCTACATTCAATGGTGCTTATATAGTGGTGTTAATTACGATTAACCGGCTCATAAAGTTTTTTCAGCGGTGACAGTCCAGGAAAGCTGCATGGCTGAGAGTTGTTCATAATGGTCTCGAAGGCATGTGTAGTCTGTCAATCCGCACTTGACCAGCGTGGTGGACTAAGGCTAATCCCTCCCACTCTGAGAGGAGACCCGTGCCCAATGGTGGGACAAAGAAAGGGATGTGATGGAATTGTTTTCCATTGTAATTTTTCTCGTTTTTGCATCGAGAAAATAAATAGAAAATAACCACATGAAATAAGGTTAAGCTAGACGCTGTTAAAAAAGTCGGATAGTAAACTATTGTAGAGGGTTGATAAGGCCAGTTACACACAAACATGGACTAACAGAAGATGAAGTTACTTGTAGCGCGTCGTGTGCGTGGGCGATAACGCAACTTAATGATTGATATACTCACGTCTCTGTTCAAACTAATGACAGGGCGAGATTGTTGACTTTCAAGTTATTAATTAATATTGCTATTATTCTGGCATGATTACATACTTTGTGATAGCATAGCAAAATTAGGAACATGTTCATACGACGTTCGAAATAAATGGTTATTTCAAAATTTTCGGTGGTGACAGGAGATAGTCGAGACTTGTTGGAACTTATCAATTGTCTCTTAGCTTTTGGTGTTTAGTTTTTGATGTGATAACGTGTTATAAATCGACGAACGCCAGCAACACGCACGAAAAAGTGTGACGTCATCCTTCCGTTCCGCGAAGCGTTCCGATAATGCATTCATTTAATTTTCGTATGTAACCCATAGCAATAGAGCGAATAATCGGTTGCACTAATTATAGTACATGGATATCACATCGGCGTTCCGACCGTGTATTCTTTCAATTTTAGTCTGTAACCCATAGCAATAGATCGAATAATCGGTTGCATTAATTACAGTTTATGGGAATCACACGGCGCTATTGTTCAATGTGGTATTGTACGTTTAATTATCGCCCGTAAACCGACTTTGCAGACAACCATTAATTTTTTTAGCTGCTAGGTTACGTTTTCATTCGGTTTGTAAGAACAATAATAAACTAACTTTACACACGGCTATGTCCATTTTAAATAATTTTTCACACAAAATAAACTTTAGTAATCACGAGAAGCAGAAAGTCACTTAAATTTACGAGTACAAGAAAAAATAATAAGCGTGCTTCTAGCTCGTTGTAATAAGGTATTTCATTCAGGTATTTTAAAAAGTTAGCTCAAACAATAGTATGAATGTGGAAAAATTGAATTCTATTAAACCGCAGCCGCACCGATAGGTCTGTAACAACATTATTAACACGGAAAATACAATGTAAAGCACCTGCAATTTGCATGTGTGCACGTATAAGAGCGTTTCGTTATCCAGAAGTTATAATCTGGCAAAAGGTTACAAACAAAAAACCGGCAAAGTGTGCTTCGGGCCACTCGCAGTATAGGGTTCCAAAGTTGTAAGTCACAAATGCCGTCTTGAAATGGTACTTTTTGTTTTGTTTTATTCTAAGAACCAGTGAACGCCCGCAGTTTCGCTCGCGTGTAATTAGACATAATAATATATTATTTTTAACGCATTAACTTTAGATCCACAAATTTGTAATGAATTCGTAAATATGTTATAACCAATGTTTATTTTACACCCTACTACTTAGACGGTAACATTTTTACAAACACGCCATATTTATTTATATCTAATCAATAGCCTAAAATATAAATTTTATGCTTCTAATTATGAAAATGACAATACTTTCATACAACCTTTCATCCCCCTTTTCAACCCTTTTTTCCAATTAAAAAGTCCTAAGCCTAAGTCCTTTCCCAGGCTCTAGACTAATCTGTGTACCAAATTTCATCATCTTAATCACAGTAGAGGTTTTCCTAAAGTAGTATAAGATATTTTAAATAATTTATTGGTTTGGCAAATTATAGCTATCATTCAAAAACCTTGACCTTACGGGCGCTGGGTTCACTTAAATTATTTATGTGCCGTAAATAGGTAAGTTTTCACAAAACCATTTTCTAAGCGACGAATAATTTAGTACTTCAGGCGCTGTCCTCACTAACAATAAAATATAAAGTAAATGATATTTAAAAAGAAAAGCGAAAATGACATAGCTACGAGTTCATAGGAGTCGGTTCATAAGTTATAGCAGGAAGCTGTCTTGGAATTTATGTCATTAAAACTGTAAGGCATGTAAAATGTCCTTCTTAGTTTAAGATCAGTTTCTGCTTTCATCAGAGTGTTCGTGGTTTTTAACAAAAATATAGAACCGCAGATATTTTTGCTACTATATAGATGTCATGTGGGGGAGACCCGTGCCCAACAGTGGGACGCCTGTGGGCTGTAGCTAAAATGCAAAAATGTCGTTACGTATTGATAAAACCTGAACAGTCCCCAATTTAAATAGTGAATTTTGAGATTTCTTCTTTTCGATTGTAATAATAAAATATTTATTTAACCTACAACGATGTTGAGTTTATCAGCGACAGTTTCAATTAAAGGTCCTAATCGAGGCAGTAACGGGCGCCAAAATCGGCAGTATTTGTAATCACCACGGCCTGAGTTTATACTCTTTAATGGACTTTGGTAAAGTAGTTCCAACTCTCCTTACTGGTAAGATATTTGAGGAAAAACTACCGCCTTGGATCGGTGAAGTTGGGGCAAGTATGGCTAACGCAAAGAGCTTGGCGTGGCCGCGCGGACCAGTTGGCTCGATTTAACGTGTTTCATTAAACGTTTTGTCGGTGTAATCGCAAGTAATTTAAGTGAAGAGAGCCTTACTTCCGACTTGGTAAGTATTTTGTGTTCTCTTTTTTAATTACATTGTTTTAACTTTGTTGTCGGGCTTTAAAAGCTGACTGACAGCCGAATAACAAACTTCCTTGTAACTATTTAGGGTAGGTTTAATGAAATCGTAGGCTTTTTATGCGATAGCGCCTTATGAAGCAGACGTTTTAGGTGTTCGGGATCACGAAAGCGTCTTTCAAGTGCTTTTGTTCGACGACTTGAACTAGCTATTTTGAGTACGATCTGCTAAAACAGTAATTTAATTTAACTGAATGAAAAATAAGTACAACAACACAACACTCCATTGCCGACTACATTGAAATAAGTAAATTTTCTTGTTAAAACATCGTTAAACATGTATATTAAACTAGCTTTTACCCGCGGCTCCTCCCGTATTGTCAAAGGGAATTAACAATGAGTTGTTTATCATACATGACAACGCCATCTATTAACAACATCCGGAACTAAATATCT
>DWTT01000133.1:0-20393 GCA_018250895.1 Carterocephalus mandan | reverse complement strand
CCGCATTGGAGCAGCGTGGTGGAGTATGCTCTAGACTTCCCGCAGCTGCGTCTGTGGGGGAGACCCGTGCCCAGCAGAGGCACGTCTATGGGTCGCAGCGAATAGGGTAAGGCATTTTAATGACCGTGAAATGGTAGATAAACCTTACAGACTACAGACTGTCATCAAAAGGTGCATTGTACTCGTAATTATGATAAAATTATCTATCGTTTCCAGATGTAACAAAGTTTGAGATGATACAGGGCCGTAAGCACCCGATGTTGATGGTAGGAGGGTACACATTTACCCGTTTTCGGGCGCTTGTTAGCGGTGCGGTGCAGTGGCGGGGCTCGAAGTTCCCGCTGTGCAAGACCATGCTCCGGACCGGATCGGAGGACCCCAGCACCGGTATTTTGCTCGAGGGCCCTCATCATAGACACCCGCCGCCAAAATATATTAGGTGTAAAGTAAAAGTGTTCACACTGTTTAATAAATATTAATCATACAGAATAAAAAATTAAGCAGATAAAGAGTTTCTAATTTATGAGTAACAGTAACAGTTATCCGTTCCGGCCATTGCATTGGTTATCCAGTCTCGATCTTGAAGAGACTGGGTTTTACAAATAAATCATAATAAAAATGTACCTTAAGTGGCTGTCGCCGTTAAATTCCATTTCGATGAGTACATACATTATTCTATTTTTAGTGACCACACATTTTGAGATAATACCGGGCCGTAAGCATCCGATGATAATAGTCCAAGGTTTCACGTTTACACGCTATAGGGCGTATGTGTATGGCGCGGTGCATTGGCGCTGCTCCAAGTTCCCGTCGTGCAAGACCATGCTCCGGACCAAATCGGAGGACCCCAGATCCGGTATCCGGATCGAAGGGCCACAACACGACCACCCACCTCCAAAGTATATAAGGTGTCATGATGGAACCCTTTGCAGAGTGTGATGAAGCCTTTTAATATACGAAATAATTTAAAAACATGTTTTTAATAATATGTAGTTTAATAAAAAGTTCGCTTGATTTTGGTTGTTAATCCCTTTCTTAATTGCTCTGACTAGCAATAACATATTATCAAATAACCAGAAACATAATAATATTATACTATGCCAAACAAATTGTTTGGTCTAGTATAATATTATTATATTTGTCTAAAAGTAGAAAATATTCTCATCTCGAACAAGTTTGCGAATGAGAATATTTTCTACTTTTGCCAATTTTTTATTTTAAGTACATATATGCATACTATGTATATAACTCAATCCAGCGATGTATTTGACATCGTTACGGTCCATGCGCGACCTCGGACATAACAAAAACAGACAGTATACATTTTTACAACTCTTTTTTGTTGAACTAACTACGGTTGATAATATTGTTACATTCCTTCGCTTAAGAGTTTCAGAAGGGAAAAAAAGACAAACATATCCCCGACCCAAAATCAAATCGATACAATTAATTAAATACGAGTATATGCGATCGATTTATTTTTCTCCCATTTTCAGTAATTACTGAGTTTGAGATGATACCTGGCCGTAAGTATCCGGTCCTTATGGCCCAAGGCTTCACGTTCACCCATTACCGTGTGGATAAGCACAACGAGGTGCATTGGCGCTGCTCTAAGTTTCCGCTATGCAAGACCATGCTTCGGACCGGATCGGAGGACCCCAGAACCGGTATTTGGCTCGAAGGCCCGAATCATTGCCACCCACCACCAAACTTAATGAGGCGGCCCGATGGAAGCCTACACAGGGTGCCTCTATCCCGAGTTCCAACATCAACTTCTGTATTTCCAAATGCAAAATAACGTTATATTTAATAGATTAAAAAAAGTCCGGCAGTTAAATGCTGGTTGTTATTTTTTTAATCCTCCTTTACTTTCCAACTAGTGTCAATTCAGGTAGGTAGGTATAGGGTTATGTACTCAATGTTACCTATAATGGTAGTAAATTACTCGTTCATGATTTTGCAGAGTTTGATGTGGAGGTGGTACCTAGCGGTAAACACCCGATGATTCTGGTGAACGGCTTCAGCTACAAACGGTATCGCATCATGGCGTCTGGTGAGACCCAGTGGCGGTGCTCCAAGTGGCACGAGGGCTGCCGCGTCACCATCCGGACCGGTGGCGAAGACTTCCCGTCCATCAAACACATCAGTAAACATGAACACGTACACGCGCCGCCTAAGTTCATGCGCTGCAGTGATGGAAGCTTAATCAAAATTTGATATGTTTTAAGTATGTAGGTTACATAGGCTCTATCACCTATGTACTGGTTCCACTGTACCTATGTACAGTGGATCATCTATATGATAGATACTATATATGTGTTCACCCGAGGTATTACCACCGCCTGCCTACTTAGTAGGTACCTTTTTTATGGATATAAGATAGCAAACGAGCTTCCAGCACCATTCATCCGCGGCCGTCCACTGTGACTAGCTTTGAACAAGACTCATATAGGGACTGGGGTGGTTATTCAGGTTAGCTACGAGAGTTAATTAGAACATTAGTTGATCAGTTTGTTAGTGGGTATGATTACAGGGGACTGTTGACAAATTTGGATGCAATTTGGCACATAGTTAGATAATAACTTAAATTAGATCACAGGATACTTTTCATCCCAGAAATATGTTCATCAGATGACATATGGCGTTTTCGTTAAATGGTTTACTGGTACTGATTTAATTTTAAGCAATCCCTTAAATGTTAGATTGTCGATAACTATTTATTGAAAACCTACTAATAGGCGGGCGCCGCGTGAAAAGCTTAAGCTTACGTCTATCATACTAATTACTGACACATATTTTCACCTTCAGAGATAACCTACCGTCCTGCAAGAAAGAAGTATCCAATCATGGTATGTGACAAGTTTGCATACAAGCGTGTGAAAGTAAACGCCTCTGGAAAGGTTTTCTGGAGGTGTTCGATGGTACACCACGGGTGCAGGGCCTACTGCTTAGTGGATGACGAAGAAATTGTTTTGGTGAATGAACATAACCATGAACCGCCCGACTTGACGGAAAAGAAAAAAGTTAAACATTAATTTGTGATACATTTTATTGCCATTAAATTAATGAAATGTTTGTTTGTGTTTTATTTGCTTGCACGAGATATCATTGGTAAATTATTGTACCCTTAAAGTAAACAATAAGTTTTAAGTGTAATTTCACTCCTTACTTTCAGATACCCGTTATAAGCAATCGATTATAATTCCTCAGCCTAACACCGTCCATACCACTCAAGAGCCAATACCTGGTACTAATTAAGATGTATCTTTTACTTCCAGACACTTACCTCCCCGTGATGGTGTGTCACCGCTACGTGTACACGCGCATTAGGGTCAACTCTTCGGGAAAGGTGCTCTGGCGATGCATGAGTTACAACAAGGGGTGTGAGGCGTACATCCTGGCGGACGACGAGGCTATCCTCATGATCGAGGAGCACAACCATGATCCACCGAAGATAGAACACTGAGGGCTTGGCCACGCGGTCGCGCGTCGCGCCAACAGGCGCGTCTTGCGACTCGCACGCAAGAGTCGTGCGACCAAGTTGTGGCCTTTCTTCAACCGTTTGCATGCACCGCGAGCGCGAGCGACCGAGTCGTGGCCAAGTCCTGGTGCGTAGGTTAAATGCTAATTTAGGTAAGGTTTAGGTAGTATTTGTGGGCGGAAAGTGGTCATGAGAACATTCTAGATAGATCTATACTGAGTTTTAAGACCGGTATGAAGATTTATTGTTGGAACAAATAAGATTCGAGGTCCAATGCGAGATGACAAGTCAGTTTTGGCGGAAGGTCAGACTCAGACCTCATAATAAAAAGCATTGCCACGATCCGCCTGGTCACTCAAGTCTAGATCAACGAGGTCGCACGAAGCGCAGCGTGCCACGTCTTGCGTCTTCCTGGACTATGTAAGGACGTATTCTCAAAGTCAACGTTTCTACGGTGGAAAGCCAAGGCGATACTAAGCGATCTGCTCACTGCCTTCGACAACAGTCATGCGTTTCCCATTCGACTTCGAGAATACGGCCTAAGATCAAGTATTTTTTTTCTTTCGAACAACTATTTTATCATCGTAATCTTTAAGGTCGCATAACTCAAGACACTTAAGCGACTATTATGTGACCAAGGGTCATTCTTTTTTTACGGCCTTCTAGGCCACTAGGATAAACATAGATTAGGTTTGATATGAGTATACGTGCAGTTTGGTGTAAGGCGAAATTACCCGGGAATATTTTTTGAATTCTAAAATGTATGCCATGTTATTGTTTCGTGATTATTGATTCTTTAAATTTTAAAGTAAACCTGAACAGTATTTGCTCTACCTCAAACGTTAAAAAAACGTACGTAAAAAAATAACGTATGTTCTGAATACTTAATTACTGAGTTTATTTCGTATTCTCAGTAAGACTTTACGAACTTGAAGTAGATATGAAAGATAAAAGTAACAAAGGCAACATTCACAAAATATTGTATTCGCGCAAGCGCATACGAATACAATTTATCCACGTACAGTCTTTAACTAAAGCTTCGGGCGTGTACCACCCTGCATGTATACTACAGATATTGCATGCAAATTTCGTGCTTTTATTAGATTTACGAAATTCCAAGTTCAACGAAGTTTTATCATTTCTTTTGGAATTAGGTTAAAAAAAGTTTTGAATAATTTGAAGTAAAATTGAGAGGAAATTAGTAAGAGTAAATTTTAATTGGGTTTATGTCAAAATAACAATGGTTTTATAATTAAGTTTGGATTAATACTAATAAAGTTATGATTTTGATCAGATTTGTTTTTATTTAAATGAATTTTTAACTGATATTAGCATCTCTTCCCCAACTAGCTGACACTATTTTGTTGACTATTGGGCAGGGCCTTGCCGTTAAAAGAGGTAATTAATCAGTTATTACATTATTACAAACCAACTATGTGTTCAACAAATTTTTATTGAATGATAATAATACAATCCTCACGTAACTTTCAAAGTTAGCTCAAACTGTTGATACCTACCGTATTTCATTACGCTAAAGTTCTTTTCGATCTGAATATCTTGCCTTCACAACAAAATACGATTTTCTCTTTCATTAAAAACTTCTGATCAACTTTCAGTTCTCTCCGAATCGGAAATCGTGTTTCTACCTACAAAGCAAGGCAAACATCCACTGCTGATGTTCAATAAGTATACGTATAAAATGCAGAGCGTTTTTGCGTCGGGTAAGGTACTATGGTACTGTTCCAGCCGGAGGAACGGATGCAAGGCCGCTATCAGTAGCATCGGCGAGGAGTACGCAACTAGCGGCAAGGCACACAACCACAATGCTCCCAATTACGTTCAGTGCTCCAACGGCTCTTGGATTAGAGTGTAGATGTTATTATACATTACTTCTTTCGCTAAAAAGACTTCGGTCCTCCTCATTTAAATTGCAATTTTACCACAGAAATCGTTAATATTCATGGGGTTCAATCATGGTACAAACGCGTTTCAATAAATAGATAGACAGAAAAATCGCCGCAAGTTGAGAATAGCAGTAAGAACTTCCGTGATTCTTTACAACTCTACTCTACTCCTAATGACTGCAAAGTTAAGTACAATCGTTTCATTGATTGCAGATGGGGTCATACGCAAAAGGCTGTTAAGTCAGTTTTAATTAGTTAATAAGTATTTTTAAGTCATTAATTAATAAGTAAGTGCATTTTTTTTATATTACCAACTGAACAGTACTACTCTATAAAAAAATAGCTTTTCATCTTCTATCCCAGGATTTTTACAAGAAAAGTCCGCTAATCATGTGGTAGTATTTCTAGTGATATAAATAAATTACTTTTTGCGATAATATTTTGACATATTTTCTTGGCTTTTATCACAATTTAGTCTGTCGATTTCATCTGGAACTGATTTAACAATTTCTTTTCAGTGTTTTTCAGAACATCGCTTAGAGGCACTCGACAGTTAGTCGTGGATGGATACTCTTTCATCTGTCGGAGCTACTGTGTCAACTACATTAAAAAAATATGGAAATGCGCCACGAATGCTGATTGCACTGCCAAGGTTCACACTATCCAAGATGAAATAGTCATCTTGAACAATGATCACAACCATCCCTCACACGTTGACTGGAATGTCACACGCGTTGGGTGTTATGAATATGACAATGTTATCACGAAAAAGTCGTAACGATCGAGTGTTCCGTAGTTCAATATCATGTGCCACGTACAAGTAGTCAGCGTTAATATATTTATTTAAAAATTGATTATGTATTTAAATGCGCTAACCAAATAAGTGATAAAAGCCATGGTAAATTCAAAATTAATGTTTGACACCAAAGTCAGTAGTATAGTAGGTATACAAATCATTCATAAGAACAGTAGGTACGTAAAAGTACTTTAGAATCATTTCCTTTATATGATAAAAATCACATCAAGAACACATCGGCAGTATGTTTAAGATTGTACCAAAAATTAGTAAGATTTAATAATATTTTTTTGCTAGAATATCTTTATATTACTTTGAATGTTCCAAGAATTTTATTTTAAATTTACTATTTATTCACACTAACTTTTGGTTTTCATTAGCCCAGATTATTCAGACCTCCAAAGGAGGTCAAGTGTTGATGCTGTACGGCCACCGATACCACCGCGAGTACGGAACCAGAGGGCGGAGCTACTGGCGCTGCACCAAGAGGCTAGCCTACTCCTGCAAGTGCAAAGTGCGGATTATAGATGGAAGAATATACGCCTCTGGACAACACAGTCATTAGTCACTACAATCCTAATTTATCTTAATTTAACTAAACATGTTTAGTTTAGATGTTTAAATAGCGCTAGCCGTTAAAAATGCAATAAAAAATGCATTAAAAATGTGCTCATAATCTATTCAAATTACAGTACTTCCTTTGTCAAGTGTAAATGTTTTTCCCTAAGGATGAAAAATGAAAATTAAAGAATATAAAAATCGAAATGTCTACATGGATAGCATAGAAACATTTTGTACATATCTTATACCTAAATAGATTATTTTTTCTATAAAATAGTATGTATTTTGTGTCTTGGAAGGAAATAAAATATTTTAAATCTGCTAGTTTTTTTTTCTTAAATACGTACTTCCGCTTACGTAGCTAAACAATTAAAGTAAGACCAAGGCGTTGGTCAGTGTTTGCGGACGAGTGGAAGGCGCAGGCGGGCAATAAGTACTACTTGTAGAATTCCAAGTCGAAATAGAGGAATTTTGCCCGTATATTAGTGTTCGAATAAAACCTAACATTCCTTTTTTAATTCTCAGGTTCTTTGCCACAAGATTCAACTCAAGATTTTATAAGCGCAGGAAATGAACATGGATTAGATAATTGTTCTGACGATGATGTTATTGAGGTAGTAAGAGATGAAGCTCCAATTGAGATATTGTCTGACGGGGAGGAGTTAGAGATGGGCAAAACTCTACAAAAATCTGAAGAAAACAAGGAATCTTTTCAATTTTTATCGGTCTCCAACATTATAAATACAACAAATGAAAGCAAAGAGATTAGAACAGATATTAATGATCCTTTGACAAGCTTTAACAATGATGATTCTAGTGATCCGTCAAAAATTGTAGTTCTTTCCATTGGATCTATCCAGCCCTCTGAATATGATAATATAAACAAAGATGATCCGAACGATGAAAGTGATTATGTCAACGTGACTGATGATCCTATTGGGAATATTGGTGAGGAATTATTTAGTTCCAATATCAGTCTTGGCACTAATATAGAACCACACCTAAACACAAATCTTGAACCAAATCTTGAAACAATTCTTGGACCAACTCTTGAGACAAATTTCAAAGCAAATATTGACACAACCAGTGCATTAAATCTAAGACCAGATCTTGGATCAATGCTTGAAGCACACCAAGAGATAATGAAAGAGTCAAATGCTGTGGCCGATGAAGTTCCATCGAATTTACCAGGAGATGGCAGCAACCGTGCAACAAAAATAAACGAAGGATAGCAGTATTATTTATAAAATAACAATGCAAAGTAATTATTTAATTTTAATTTTGTTCTACTTTACCGAAAAACGTGTTATTTTTATTGAGGCACTTTTGCACTTGTTTGCCAAATTCACGTAAGTAATTTCTCCCAGTCTCAATATAAACGGCATTGAGTATATAAGAGACAATTAATTAAGTAATATTAAGAAGTCAATAATAGAAGAGGATGAATAAAGATTTAATAAATAATCAATTAGTGACTAACTATTTACAACTTGCACACAGTAGTTAGGCTGCTATGCTGAATAGGGAATATGATTCGGGCATATATTTAATAATAGTAGTCCATTCAATGAATTAAGTTCCTAGTTAGTGATGTAGTTTCACTTTATTTGATCTGCTGGTTTAAAAGATCTCCTATAAAATAAGTGTCCTAAAATTTTAAACTTATGTCCTCAAAAGATATCACCTGCCCGTATGTCTAAAGTTTATTTGATAATTATGTTAGACATCATAATCCTTACTATAACATGGCTATACTCGGCTCAAAACAATTTGATTATTGTTGTTGGTCAGCATCACAAAATAATTAAATTTTAGTATCTTCATCACAATCGGATAATATGAAAAACCTGAGTTACACATTGATCTCTGACTTAAACAGGCACCTTTATTTTAAGTCCACTTAATTTAGGATCCGTAATTTATATGGTTCCTATGGAATTAAATGAACATTCGAGTGTGAACTGCCTTGCTTGGAATGAATTGTTACATGTTAAAGTGTGTATTATGTTTATGTTAATGTAGAATTTACTTTTGATGATTAATAAATTTGATAGTGGGACTAATGTTTTATTATTACATAATTTACCATGGTGCATATTTTTATACCTATGCATATTAATTAAGTCTAGAGTATTCTCCACGACGCTGCTCCAATGTGGATTAGTGGAAGGATTAGTTGCCAACCCAGTATCGAATGTTCTTAATAATTTCTGAAGTTCTTGAATAAGGCTTAACGTGCCCTCTGAAGCATGGTAGACCCCATGATATTTAGAGCTGTCAGCCATTACTTGTGAACATATTTCTAAGGATAAAATGACTATCATGAAAGCATAAGCTAAGATCAAGAGGTAATCATCAACAATCTATTATAAAAGTACCTTCAAGATTTCTATAAATAGAAATTAATCATGAGCCTAAACAAAAAAAACTTATCACTGCTGGAGATGCTTTTTATAACCGGTAACTTTGGAGATAGAGATGTTTTACATGAAGCGAGTATGTTGTAGAGAAGTTCGGTTTGTCCTTTATAGTGTATAATCAGCTTGACGATGATTGTAGACAGCAAATTCAAAATATACGATATAATACATGTAATGAAACCTCCAAAGTACTAAAACGGAAAACAATTTCAGATATGGATACGATAAACTTCATAACGTGCCACAACGGTCGCAGCGTCCTCATGATCAACGACTATCGGTTCATGAAGCACTATACGAGCCGGAGCGGTCGCACGCGTTGGCGCTGCTGTCGCTCCTTCAATCGCTGTCTCGCCATCGCCATCACGCAGGGCACTAGACTCGTCAAGCTGCGCAATACGCACAACCACGAAGTCATACGCACCTAAGGGTGACAGACTTTCTGCCCTACGAGATTTTCCATCCGCATCAACTGAGCCTGCGCTGGCTTCGCAACGTGGTAATAGTAGTATGATTTTTCCTCTGAGGGTTCCTGAAATAGGTCTATTTAAACACGCAAAAATATATCTTTTTCTGGTTCTACGTAATTTTCAGGATTGTCTATGTCTATAAGCGAAGGTGACTGGTCAAGCTGCGGGACACGCTCAACGATATCATAAACCGCATATAAAGCTGACTGACATTCTGGCCTTCTGGCAAGTCTAGTTCTACTACCACTGTATGTTTAGCGGTCTTGTTTGTAATTTTACATTTCAGATGTTTTTATAGGGCTGACTGAAATGGGCGCAAAATACTTCTCGTTTTGCGCCCACGTATTGGAGTAAGCCTTGTTGCAATATTTTGGGCTTCATAGGCGTAAGAAAGTGAGTGGAAGTTTATGTCACTCTTGTCATAACGTTCTTGTGGTTGCTCCGGTGAAGAATAGAGACAAAAGATTATGCGAACCGGATTCAGGCCCCAAAGAACGTTTGCACAACCAATAACACCGCCGATAGGACCGTTGGCACAATGACAGGCCCGTTGGCGCAATCGGTATTGACCATGTCTGTTGCGCCAGGGGTCGTGGGTTCGAATCCCACTCAGGACAAATATTCGTGTGACGAATACTTGTATTTGTGCTGTGTCTGGATGTTAATATTATCTATTTAAGTATATATGTATTTAAAAATATCTATCTATGTATATCAGTCTCTGACACCCATATCACAGGCTCGCGGCTACTTTGGGGTCAGATGGCCGTGTGTGAGAATGTCCAAGATATTATTTATTTATTTATTAAAGATAATTATTTGGAGGTATATTTACGAACGTGCGATGGTGGCATGCGGTAACCAACGGTATCATTGGTTGGCCTTAAGGTGTGGACGCACTATTAGATATTTTTCCTGCGCAGTTAAGAACAAGCAGGACAATGTTATGTACGGTACAACGAACGGTTTTCTTTAAGAACAGAGTACTTTATTGTTTTAGAATCTCTTATGTATATTTCTTAATACATTAATCTTACAATAAATAACGTTCGTTAAAGTCTTTACTAATAAGCTGATGTTTAATTTTTATAGGCAAATTTGTTTTATTTCTTGTACTTTACTGTTTACACAGGCGTTGCATAATTTTAAAAAAACATTTGTTGTGTATCAAAATTCGTTACTTAAATTTAACCTGTTATTTATAATGTTTTCTATTATAGGAGTTGTAAATTTTCTTGTAACTCATATTAAGAATGTATGTAAAATTTACTTATAGATATTGTATAGGTTTACAATTCATATTGTTGTAAAGATATGATTCACTTAATAATTAACTTACCGACAACATTTATAAATAATTCACTATTTCACTAATTTATCAAGATGCTTATAGAATTGTAACCTACTCGTATGTCATAAAAAGGTATTCGTATCAATTTAACCCTTCCCCCTATCAGTTCAAGGAAAGGAATACTGTACAATACTGTTCGAGGTAAATTAAATTAAACACGTTTTCAATGTTTGTAAATATTTATTTACCTATTGTCGTTTCCTATTTTTACCATTTACGGAATAGTGCCATAAAATTAAATACAGTTATATAGGTGAATAATATGTTCCATCTTTATCATTACTACTTGAGTTAACGATATAAAGAAAGTTGGCATGTTGTAGCATGTTTTAAAAACTAGTGATTTAGAATCTAAGTTACTAGTTTTTAAAACATGTTTTTAGTTTAAACACATTATTACATATGAAATGAATCATCTTAGTGTATTTAATAAATCATCAGTTAACTTCAAATATAGTTGTTACATAAGTAGGTGTTATCGGAATAATAAATTTAAAGAGTATGAATGTATACATTATGGTGTACCTACTCAAAATGGTAGTTGAAGATGATTGGTGAAATTGGTTAACACTTTTTTTTGTATGTAAACTTTGAGGGATTTTTATTCAATAATATTTATTTAGTAATATACTTAATTCAATAATAAATTTATATAGTTAATAACAAATAAAGTTAGCGTATGTAAACTTCAATTCGGTTGAAAATATAATAAACTTAAATGAATAAGTTATAGATAAACTGTAAAGTAATAGTTAGTTTAACTAAGATTTTAGATTGTGCAATTGTACATAGTCATTATAAAATAAAGAAATATATAAATATACACATATATGATATTTACTCGTAGCCTTTAATCTCCAAATATATCTACTTACATTAAATTACTGAAATTAATATCTTACTGCAAATATCCTTGCGAAAATATATTTGTTGGTTTTATATAATTTCATTTAACAAGTAATCGACATAAGGCTACAACTTTTTAACAAGTAATATCTTCTTCTAAATATCTTCGGTACATCTATTATTAGTTGAATATAAACTTTCTAACTACATGTTTACTAATGCGCGGGGAAGAAATGAACAATACGTTTTATTATTTATGTTTAAGTCCCATGTTCGCATGTAATACGTGAGTGGTGGTGGTGTACATATTATCACCATGTGGTGAGCCTATTGACATACACCGCATACAGATCCAGACTGAGCGACAACTGGGAATGTCAAATTAGAAATACATACCCAATTTTTCCTTGGCAGTCTTAGGTACCATTAAATAATTATTTACTGACCTCTAGTTTATTTCAGCCCAGTTCACCATAATTCCCGGTGAGGGTTACCCGAAGCTTTTGAGGCACGGCTTTCTATACAGACCCCATAACGCGTACCGCCAGAGAAGACTGCAGCTCTGGTACTGCAAATACAGAAACAGTCGCCGGTGCAAGGCCATCATCAGGACCCTGGACGGCCGGATACTGGACTCGAGGGTCAGCCACCCTCATACATGTGTTTGATGAAGGTTTAATTCAGCAAAAACCTTGTAAAAATTAGCCTAGGGCAGGGGTCGGCGACCTGCGGCAAGAGCGGCGAGCTCTTTGGATGTGAAGCTGCGGCTCTTTAGTTCCATACGCAAGTATCAATAGATATTTTTCTTATGAATAAATAGATTGTTTATTATATCAAAATACTTTATCTATGCAAGTACTATTTATTGTTGGTACGAAATTTTTTGTGGCTCTTTAAAAACTTTGAAATTTTGTAAATTGTAATTTTTGACTTGAAAAGGTTGCCGACCCCTGGCCTAGGGGACTTTCAGCTGCGACCGAGACACACCAGAGACATACGTCTTCGTACTGGCGTACGGGCGTACGGGACTTCGTTTTTGGCGTTCGTTAGTGATCTATCGTATGCTTTGTTTGATGTGTGCGCTCACCCTAATGTGTGACGCAGGTCGTTACGAAAAGATCGCTCGTAGTTTTGTGATATTATTTATCTACCTCATGTAGTACTGATAGGTACATAGTTATATTTAAGCTCATAGTTATATTTGTGCGTCCATCAAAGTTGAATCTTAGACTTGAAAATTTCTGTATACATACATTATAACTTGTATACCTACTGCGGGTAGATTTAAGCGGCTTCAAGTACATAGTTTGGCCCTTACTATAGATACCTTGGTGAATGCAGGCGCGGATCGTGTTACCCGCGTCACACACGCTGTTCGTCGTCTTCACACACTTTTTTGTAAATATACACTAAACTAACTCGACACGCGCAGCGCACGACCCGCACACGCGCAAGTGTGACTGCCTTTCGGAGAATACGTGTATTGCGAGGAATTGAACGAAGCGTTACCCACGCGTCGTCTGCAGTGGCGGACGACCCGCGCCCGACCCGCTGTCGACCCGCGTCCGCTCTATCTGTTTTGCGCTTAAATGCGGACAGAAGGGCTGTGCCCAACAGAGATAAGAAAGTTGCTTATAATCGTTTTCATTCCACAATACATTGTATCAAAAATGGCACCGATGAATAAAATATATTGTTACCGACAAATACCAATACCAATTCTAGTTACCGATGGTGAAAAACAAAACAACAATTAAGCCTTATATCTACTAGCTAGTCAAAGAGCTAGTCAAAGAGTTAGTTATCAGTAATGTTAAATTAAATTAAAAACTGTACCTACCATTTACTTACTAAGTCATCAGTTTTGTTTGTGATAAATGATGTCTCAAATTAAAATGTTTAAGTAGATATTTAGTTTTAATCCTAAAGTTTGTTGTAGATTACCTTTTCTGTATGCCTGATTTTGCATTCCAAAAATTACCAAAAAGGACAATCTTCAAATACATCGAATATTGTTAGAACTAATCTATAAAAATAATAGAATATATATGTAGGTGAATTTAATTATAGTAATTTTTTTGAACTCAGTTCTTGTTTGATAGTCATAATATAAAAATGAGTAGGTATATACGAGTATATACATATGTATTTAATATATATATTATATTAATACTTGTACTTAGTTTCAGTTGAATATATTGAACTAGAGCAGTTAAGCAGAAAATGTTTGACCAATAAATTTTACAACTCTTGTATTACAATTTATCCAATAACAAATAACTGGTATTGTGCAACTATCTCTACCATTTTATACATTAGCATCTCCAAAGACATTCAATACCAAATTCAAAATTCAAACAGTACTAGGTATTCGAAAGTACATACAACCATACGCCTACGTACATTTTCTTAATCTGATATTTGAACGTAAAGCAACTGACGCGTGATATTTACTAGGTATTTCATTTTATATCTATTTAGAAGGTACTTTTTGAGCAAATTATTTTTTGTATCATTGTAGGAAAAAAGTTATGAGTAATTATTAAAAAAATATTTTTCAGAATTCATGATTTGTTTCAGTTGCCATCTGTGGTGTGTGGTATCACAGATGACAACTGAAAATAAATCTATTATATCAATGATAGTTCTAGCTTATAAAATATAAAGTTTGACTTACATATAAATTAAATATGTATATTTTTATTTCATAACTATGTGTTGTGTTTGTTAAAGTCATTTGAATAATTTGTGTTAACTAATTAATCAGGTACCTAAACTGTTGTCACTTTTAATTTAAAGTAATGTAATTACTTATATTCACCGCTAATTAAGGTCCGAGTACACGAAATCTGCGTCGGCGGTAGCGGGGCGGGGCGACGGCGGTTGCGGGGCGGGGCGACGGCCGTTGCGGGGCGGGGCGATTTGGTAGATCTATTGAAACGGGCGGGAGCCGCCCTGCCACCGCCGCGCAAATCTCGTGCGCACGGCCTAAAACTGAGTAGCTATCTACGAGTATGTAACTGGAAAAGGAGGACTGAAACCTATGAACTTCTTTACCAGACAAAGCTTTTGTGAATGGGCTTCTTCCTGTTGGTCAAACTTTTTTGTCTAACTAGTTTATACAACAGGAATAATATTAAAAGTGTAGCCCAGAGTTCAAAATCTACCTGCAAGATCTTACTTGGAAGATCGAAGAGATGTTTTGTTATTTTTAGTTAGACCATATTTAAGTTTGACCAACATTAGGAAGCCTGAAAATGTGACTGTTTGATTTACGAGAAATATTGTTAAGATTATTTTAATTTCTTATTTCCTTGCTTCAGTTAAGGTACCTTTAATCAAAATCTAGTCTACAACTGGGCCAATTATCAATTTTGTTTTTATTAAATAGTGTATTTGTGGTTAGAATAAAAAAAGAGTAAAAACAATTGGTGTTAAAAATTTTCACTTTCTCTATTGTTAGGGAGTCAAGAAGGCAAGAAAATACAACTGTACAATGAAAACCATTTTATTTCAAAGCTTTATAAAACACACATAACATACACAAAACGTAATCAACTAGGTCTATTCGACGATCACAAAATAATTTTGGAAAATGTCTTAAAGCTGAATTAAGGATATAATCCATTCAGGTATGTATCTTGGTCATAATTACAACAATTATTATTATGAATTTAATAGAAAATTCACAATTTTTTTGAACTGCAGACATCTCAGTCTATTTTCTAAACGTAGAAACATTAAAATAGTTAATTTCTGACAGTTATCAAGTAACCTGGTATGTCCAGTACAATGAACTGACTTCTTTATTGTAACGCCCACATTTAATGTAAGCTTCTTTTTAAGGCACGCATACATTGAACATAACATCTTAAAATATCTCCAAGGCACTAACATTATCAAATCTTAAATAACTAAGGAATGAATAAGTCTTAAACATTACATTTTTGTGAATTCGCTAGACACATTTTGATACAGTTGTTTGCAAATGCGACTTTATTTTATTGAAATCACAATTTCGTTAATGTTCGAAGTGACTAGCTCTTTACGAAAGATAAATACCTAAGAATTATGAATAAAGGGACATAATGTTAGTAATACAGTTAAATGACATGAGAAATAATATGCTTTATACAATGTTGATGGCCAAAATAAGTTTTAACTGTAGAAAATACCTACATGACGTAGGCAAAGATACATATGCAAAGCTACATTAAAGTAAACACGTGTTGCACTCGATAACATAAAAATGAAAAAATATGTTGACTTAACATTAAATATTAAATTATAATTTAATTTCAAAACTATATCAAATCAGATGACACTAAATTACACAATTAGACTTAAACACAAATAAAGTACAATAAATGTTTTAATTTAGCAAAATAGATTATTAATAAAACACTTTTATGATATTGTTTTATTTAACATAATTCAGGTAAATAGAACACACACAACAATACTATTATTTATAATTACTATTGTTGCTAGTCTGATTTTTCAAAATGATTTTTTAAATAAATACAAAACAAGGCTGCAAACATACTTATTATTCATGAATTAAAATCTTAAAATAGTAAGGCACTAAAGCTATTTTGTCTAAGTTCTAAAACATGTTGATGCACCCTGTATACATTTATATTTGGTCCACCAGTTACTAATAGGTACAACTGTAAGTAAGTCAATGGATACAGTTTCATACGGAGGAATGTGTATTACTTTTAAAAAGTTTACTTATAAGATCGTTTCTCGCAAATGCTGGTGGCGTAGTACCCAATCCTGGTTAGAGAAACGTCCTGGTTAGACTTAATGAGATGACATTAAATAACGTTGAGGAAAGCTAGGAATGATTATGTTGCAAGAAAGATCTGACGATAACGCTGTCGTGAGTTGTGAGGCTGGACTTACATCCGAGCTGGATTCGCTTACTGCATGTCCATCTGACCTTTTTCCTGTAGGATTCGTGCTTGACGAACTTGTGTACACCGACGTGGATTACGGGATGACCGCGGTTCGAGAGGCCATAGCGGACTGAAAGAAAAGTTTAAAGGTTAGATTTTATGGTACATTTTGGAAAAAAAACACAAAACTATTATTAGATAATAAGAACTCCATCTCATCATCCAGATTCTGATGGCAAAATAGATGAAGACAAGCGTGCTATCAATCAATTTATTGTGTTAGATCTGTTTATAGCTCTTCTGTCAACTCTAATTTCAGTAATTCTACAGAATTTAAAGAAAAAAGGTTGATTAATTTGTAATCTTATTCTTACCTTACCTTTAGTTGATTGCTGTCCAGATATTTGGGAAATGGTGTAAAAATAAAACGATCAACTCAACAAAGCCATTTACTGTTTTATTCCGCCCCTCTTTATTGGTAATATTATAAACGAATACATACCAGAAACTGATTTGTTTTATTTATGAATTTGTCTTCAGTTTTTGTTTTATTATTACCTTATTTACCACCTTCAACTTTACCTGACTTGCTATCATTAAGTGTTCAGCTGTATCGTGGTCGGGTATGTAACCAGGTTTCTTCTTGCAGTCGGGCTCATCGGAACCGGTATCGACTGCTTCGCCTCCTACTGCCTCAGCAAGCAAGGCAAGATGGGAATTAACGTTGGCGGCTATAGGTTCCGGTTCAACGGGTGTGCAAGAAACGGAAAGATCCGGTGGCGGTGTTCCCGCGGGCCGTGGTGCAAGGCCGCGTTGCACACATATAGAGGGAGAATTGTTTACATTCAGAGCACACACAACTGCGGCCCAAAGCCACCGGCGAACTGATGCCGTGAGTGAGTAATACTGGGTCTAAAGAGGAAGGAACGCTTGTAAATGTTTTAATTTGTGTTTGCTTAGGACATTAGCTGGATGGTAAACATTTGGTAGAGCAATTTGTTTGGAAATACAAGACCAATTCTTTTTTGTTACCGACTCTGTCCTTGTTTCTGGATATACTTAACCTAATTTAATGTAAGCTTTAAACCAATACCTAATGTTTTCTTCCCACTATGTCTAAACTTTGATTCCTTATTATTTCCTACTAAAATACGTGTTTTATTGATATACATATATATATATGTATGTATCATCATCGACATTTCGATATATTACTACCTATCTTCTACATAAAATAGTACAAATACTCCGTACCTATATGAAAATAATAATAGGTTGTGTGTTTATAAATTATCGTAAACTAAGGTAATTTAATGGTATATCTCAGGGATATACAGATTGGCATAATATAGTTATATATGTTAGGTTAGTTATGATTGTAAATTCCTAAAATATACTGCGACTTACAGAATGAGCTCTGAGCTTATATATTAGGACATTGGTTACAAGCTCAATACTAGTAGTTTCGTATTTATTTATTCACTTAATACAATAATACAAAAATAACTTTTATATGGCTATATAAATCATAAAATGATAAGTTATAATATTTTTTTAATTTGCCTAAAAATTATACCTACCTAATACCTACTAATATTTATATAACAAATCTTATATTGTTTTTGACAAATTGAATCATATTTCACTACCTATTGTTGTATAATTTCATAACAAACGTAAGAATAAGATTAGTGTAGTAACATTTTCGCCTCACCATAAAAGCAATAATGATCAAAATACCTCGAAAAATAGTTATCCTACTGTTATCATTAAATTTAGGATTACCTAATTTACATGTAATTGAAAATAAGGCAAAGTGTTCATTTCGGATTCTTATGGTTTCAAATGCAGCTTAAGTTCTAAAATCTATATCATTGTTTGCTGAAAGGCGGAAACTACGGTGCGGTTTTTGTTTTCACATATTGATCAGAATTAATATTAAGCTGAAGTTTTACTTCATCAGACTATTTCTTCTCTCTGACACTTTGCCTATCTAGGATCAAATACAGGGTTTAAGTACTGTAAGCAATTCTATGATTATTTTTTATAACTTGATCTCATCCACATTTTTCTGAGGCGGCCAAATGTCAATACAGAGATATTATATTTGATTAATATATTTGTTAAAATTTATAATTTGTATAAAAACTAACTTTTTTTTGAAAATTTACATAGAGATTGATAAATGTGGATAGGTTATGCGTTATCATAGTATTATTAAAATGTAATATACAATGTTTAATATTATTTGTACGATATCTTTCATAATGTGAATGTATATTTTTATTGCTCGTATTTATTTTTAGAATAGTATACTTGCGATCTAAGAAAATATTTAATATACCTGCTTAGTGAACTTAAGTCTACCTCCCAACATGTATGTTAGATACTTATATGATGTTCAAAGAAACTAATTTAATAATATAATATATTAGGCATTGTACGTGTTTGTGGCAGTCATATTGTTGGTAGACGTTCAAAGGGTACATATTTAGAGATATAAAGAATATCTGTGAAATTTCAAATCATTACAAAAATATACTAATCATAGCCCATTAAAAATATATCTTCGTATGTAATTCAACTAGGCCTAACATTTCAGATGTATTGTTCTGTCTGTTTGTATATAAATAAGTATGTTGCTACATAACATACCAATATCGTCTGGCCTGTTACTGCAAATTTTGTATTCAATATTTTTTATACAAAGAAATTAGAAAAGTTAAATATTAGGTATATCTCTTACTTGAAAAAGCCTGAAAGAAAAGCTGAGGCTCTTCACTGTAAAGTAGAGTTTATATTGAGATGACCTTGTACTCTTCCTATCTTGGACTTCAGCAAAGTCTCTTAAAAATGTGTGGACGACTTTTATTTCCCATATCGTTGATGTATAAAGTAAAATTTTTAAAAAGGTAGATGTTACCACGAACGATGGCTACCAATAGTTTTCTGAGAGGAATAGCATTCAGTGCTCGCAAATGCTGCATCTGTCACGTAATGACGGGAAACTGAGAAAAAGGCGGTCTAATTGACTAAGGTTTAAAGAGCTTTCAGAGCGCATATCAGATCTTAACGCCTACCTTGTTTACTTATTAAATCATGTTATATCATGACTGTTATAAACAGGTATCTCTGAATATACTTGCTAACAATGAAGTTGACCAAAAACTTTTTAATTCAAAAAAAGAAACCATTATCTACATAGAAAGTCTGTGCTTTTTATACTGAAATTTTATAGTAAGGATGTTAAAAATTGAATGTATGTAACTAGGTGTTGTGGTTATTAGAAGAGGCGAGTTTCCATTGCGCCCACGGCCATTCCAGTGTTATCCTACTTGTATCAGTATTAATGTATATCTACTCGTGACAAGAATATTTTGAGGATATCACAGCGAAACTACTTACAGTCGCCTTTGATGTATTGCGAACCGCTATAGCCTCAGGGAAGTCACTTCCATATCGTCCACTTGCGACGACAATATGACATCTCGAATTATACGATTTTTGTTTTACTGATAGTCTGAATCGCTTTTGATATTTCATTTCAGTATTAGTTACTTTAATCACTTCATGCATAATAAAGCTATCTTGACAACAATTTAAGAGTTATGCTCATTTAAAAGTTCAAAAGTAGTTTTCTGTAAAATTACGGTTTTTGAGATG
>DWTT01000132.1:0-20405 GCA_018250895.1 Carterocephalus mandan | reverse complement strand
TGGCCCATCTGCATCATGAGCTGCTCCCTGGTGGCAGCTACCACCCCGTGTCCGTTGTGTCCGTTGTGTCCGTTGTGCCCGCTGTGGCCGTACCCGCCAGAGCTGCCGCTGGAGCCGGAGCCGTTGGCGTTGGAGCTGGCGATGCTGTAGGGATCCTCGTCCGGGATCGGAATGCGTGGCCTGTTCTTTATGTCCATTGGTCTTTGAACTGTGGAAGGAGATTCATTTATTAGATTTGTATGAAAAACTAAAAAATAAATTGATTGGGTTATATTGGTAAGGGTACGAGTATATAACCCTCCCTAGTGTGGGACTAGGGTCAACAATATTTTTAAGTTTACTACTTTTGTTACTTAAGACTCTGTGAATAAGTTTTTCAAATGCTTTGGATAAATAAATTATACTTTTAAATGCCTAGAGGTAGCAAAAAATAAATTAATTGTATTTAGGCACACATAAATTGGAACTGATTATATTTTAGTCTTCAAATACAGATCAAAAATACAAAATAAAATTTTGGTTTAAGTACATAAAATCCATTTTTGAGTTATGAAAAATCATTTTTTTACTAAAAGAAATGGAGGACTGTAGCTCAACCGAAAGTATTGGTAATGGGAAAGGACTTATAATTTATTGCACTTTCCCCTAGTAACTTGCTGAAGCAAGCAACAAAGTGTATAAAGTATACGAGTACTTTGACTATTTCGAAAATAGACTATTAAATTATAGCTATCTCGGAGAAGATGCAGTTGTTTTAAGGAGTTTTTTCTTATAATTTATGCGATTGTGAGTTGCCATAATTTATTCAGACAAGAAGTTTCTTATTGCATATAATAAGGTCACTCGCTTCATATTATTATGTTGGTGATCAGGAAGCGCAGTTCAAAGATTATTGACATTTGACGGGCATCGTATTATCTTATTCTGTGAAGAAACTGTCTCCTGTGTGAAAGGTCATGCTCGTTATGTTATATAATGCGTTGCATTAAATTATTTTTTATGTTCATCGTGATATATTATGATGAAATCGATTCATTAATTAATTCAATTCAAAATTATAGCCTCGCTGGTCTCGTGGTCGCAATAACAATAACGCTAATTTTAAGTTAGGTACGTTAACATTAAAAGAACATACAATTTATATTTAAGTACAGTAGTTACTTCGGTAGGTAATTATTCATTGCTGACTCTTCTGAATATTCCTCTTTCATCATCATCAACACTTTCTTAGTCCCACTGTTGGGCACGGGTCTCCTTTCAGAGTGGAAGGAATTAAATCTTAGTCCACCACGCTGGCCAAGTGCGGATTGGCAGACTTCTCATATACATTATTCTTTTCCCCACTCAACCTGACTTTGACTGGTAGAAAATGCCATAAGGCATTAAGTCCGCCCATTGTATATCTCTTTAGAGGTGTCAATAAAGTTAAATAAATAAATAATAAATACCTTCGAGAGCATTATGAAGAACTTTTAGGCGTGCAGGTTTCCTAACGATGTGTCCTTTACCGTTATAGCAAGTGAGTTTTAATTTCTTAAATCGCACATAACATAGAAAAGTCATTGGTGCGTGCTGCTTGGGTTTGAACCCGGACCGCTCGAGTGAGAGGCGAGTTCGATAGCCGCTGGGCTGTCAGCGATTTTTCAATAGGAATACTCTTTACTAGGCGAAAAGTTTTTCAGCCACTATAAATGTATTTCTATATGAAATGTTTTCCATTTAATTTAAGCTCTTCCCCTATAACATTATGTATTATAATAAGTTGCACGAATGCAGCCGACAAATACTTTGCGAAACAGACAATCCGTTCATACTCATAAATCAGTTATTTCCAGTCTCAACTCCGACACGTAGTAAATATTCAACCCGTTACTATTAGCGCATTATCCAATCGCTTTTAATTATTCGTATAGTTCGACCACAATAGTTCGACCTACATTCCCAGATTCGATAATTTATCAAATAAACTAGACGCAACAAAAGAAATTGGACTCTCTGATCTGCAACGTCTGATAATATTTAATTCGACAATAGTGAAAAACAATAATCGGTTTTCAAGATTACGTTCTGAAAACTCAAGCGATTATCTAATGGAGGCACTGGCTGTGTTCAATTGGAAACATTTATCTGTTCTTGCACAACAGGCAGCGACATGAATGTCGTATCGTGATACCGAGATCGGATGGCAATCACTTCTCTTCACGACTTCGTATAACCTACGGTTATTAGGCATGCGACGTTAAAGGTTGCAGGTTTCATTACACTTCGCCTGAATCATTATATATACCGTCGTCTTTAATCGTTGAAATAAACGCAGCTTACACGATCGCTAGTACGGAGCACTAGCAAGGCTGGCGATTATGAGAAATCTTAAGGTTTAGCTTTTAACGGGTTGCGAAATCGAAAGTGTTTACAATGCCCACTTATTGCTCCACTTATGCTTTGAAACGAATTACGAGTATAGCCATGGAAGCGTAAGTTGAATCGTATGGTGCGGACACAAAGGTCTGTTTACCGTCCACATCAAATTATATTGAATGATCGAGCGGAAATATTTAACAGACTTCAATTGAAGACGCTGTAGGCAATTATAAGCCATTCGCTTGTGGTTCGAGCAGCAGCCATTACAGGAGTAAGTGGTTGAAAGCGTCTATTATTAATGGTAAGTATAATACAAATTATGGATCTATAATCATAATATCGAACATTAAGTTAATTAGCTGTTCGTATGTGGCAGTTAGCGCAGTTGGTAATTTACAATGTGTGAGGTCGAGTATCGTGAAGTGATCATATATTCGTGGCGTACTGATCACGTGATAATGCAAGTTAGGAAATTGTACTGAGTAGGTAACCCGTTGGGTGAAGTAACAGATTAGGAGAGGGTAAGATTTGCAATATTTACATACAAAGACACATTTTGCGTTGCACATTTTCACCATTGGGCAAATATGTTAGGCAAACTTGAAGTAAAAAAATAAGAGCAATTGATGACCAAATTTTGAACAAATTCTTTACCTTAATTTCATCGGTCACTTTAAAAAATTAGGCGTTATAGATAGTAAAATAAAATATACTATATTGTAAATAAATATACCTACCAGCTCATTTTCCATTAGAATATTCAATATATTGGAATATTTAGTTATATGTTTTACACGGAAACTTAACAAAATCTAAAAAATATTATCATCTTCATTTGGATTTCGTAGCCGACTCCAGTAACTTTAGATATGTTGGTCTGGTGTCTCCCAAGGATCCCTATTGGGAAACTAGCTAATAATTTGGGATAAAAACTGACTATTTTTCTGTTCACAACACAAACTAGGGGCTCGCTTATTAGTTCATCAGTCACGTTTATCGCTGAATGTTAAAAATCAGGAGACAACAACTATTTCTGTGAGTGTGACAATCTTACACATCTAAACGTAAGCTCATTCGCGTACAATACCGCAGACGCCGCAACGGGATTAGAATCCAGATTAGTAAAGCACATGACAAGAATTATAATCATATCCAATGTACCTATTCAAATACTCGTCTTCGAATACGATTACACAAAATAATGAATTCTCAGAGAAGTCATGGTAAGTCATCGAAGTTCACTAGTAATTTCAAAAATAAGAAATACAAATTGTAGATATAAAGCTTGAGATTGTGCATATGTATGTGAATAAAGTTTTTCTTTCTTTCTTTCTTTCTTTCTTTCTTTCTTTCTTCTTTCAAAATACTATCGAATAACGTCGTGGTCGTGGTGACCCTCGCTGACCAGTCAGGTCCTGGGTTTGTTCACCGGCCGGGCTAATGTTTATTTGTCGTGTGCTTAAGGGTAATGGGACCTTAAAATTAAAATGTAGTAAATTTTTATATACGAGTACGTATGTTATTGCAAGGATTTTGTAGGGAGTGAGAGATTTTTTATTAATATAGTCTGTAATACAGAATTATTGTAAATCTATTGGGTTCTAAAGAAGAATAAAGCCGCAGTAAAAAACGTTATTGAGTTATGGCAAAAGTACAATTGTTTCTGGTTTAAATGCTAGCGGCTGCGCAGGTAAAATAAATAAAATAACATAGGTCATTCAGCATGACTTCTTCACCTTCAATGACCCGTGGAATTTTGTGAAATTAAAATTAAAAAAAATGGATAAGATATAAAATTTGAAATAATTCTTATATAAAAAAATTTAGAGATGTATTAGTTTAAGGATATTTTTTTAAATATTAATAGACTGTAAAATACCAAATTGCACCCTAACGCAAACTTTTACATAGCATTTTATGGATTGAAAGATTGAAGAAGAAATGGTGAAGAATTCTGTAAGTTTAAGATTTAGAATTATTATTCTAATAAAACTCTAATGTGGTGTTTACCATAGATAATGTTATTTCGCCTTTTCTCATTGCCCCACTTAGATTTTATCGGTAGCAATTCACTTCGATACTTGGATCAATGCTGGCTTCCTATTGACTCGTGCTGTTTTGCATAACATTGGTCACGATTCCACTAGGACCACTCATAATGTTTCAATTGTCAGTCGTTTCAAATTCAAAGTGGATCTGCAGTAATGGTATATAGGTAAGTGGTACCATTTCGATCCGCTGATCTAGTTATGCCACAGACAGTTACGAACACGTGTTTCGACCTTCATGATGAAATCGAAATTTGTCGGTCCGGTGGCGTCGTCTTGCGTGCAATGTACACAACGCTTTGTTTCCAAGATTAATAACGAAGGATACAGTAGAAAACTACGCAAACTTGAGAGCGTAACTATTACATTTACCGTGGCATTAAGATCTTATCAAACCGAGCAAGTGAATTAAAATTCAATCATACCAGACAGAGAATTCAAACAGACCCACACTTAAGTATTTAAAAAAAATCTAAATTTCAAACGCGTTTTGTTTTCTGTTCTAGCCGGAAACAGACAGTGAATCCGTTTCATTGAAATGGAGGGTTACAGGGAAATATGGCTACAAAAACACAACAATACAGGCCAGATTACGAGAGTTCGATGACACAACGTTTAAAGCGCTCCGTCCCCAGTTCCACGGTAGTATCACGACTTGCACACAGAAAACATTAGATACGTTATTCAATAGATTTATTTGAGTTCCACGACCGATAAACAGTGGTCCGACCGCGAAACCACTGCAGGAAATCTATGAGCACATTTTATCCGGACCGGGAAATCAAGGGAATCTCGCCATGCGGTTACTTTCCCGTAAATTCGCTATGATTTGAGCAAAACCAATATTGGATGTAGATAGTTGCTAAGCTGGCAATATGGTTGGGATAAGTTAGAAATTTGCAGTTCGCTTTGAGTGAGATGAGGTGCAATACGTCATGAGATCGAAGGCAGATTGCATTGTTGCCCAACAATAAGCAGACTACTGAGAAGCCACTGCATAGCTGATGCGGTTGCGTGCTGTGAGAACTAAATCAGATTCGTAATTCATAATAAAATTGAAAGAATCCGTAAAACTTTATTTTTTTGAAAAAAATATTTTATTAATTTTATATTCATTGCTAAAATAGTTCTCGCAATCTCATTTGATCTATTTCTATCGTATTTGATCTATCAACATTTGCATTTGCATGCCTACAGAGGCAGAACATTATGTAAGCATCAACTGTTACTTTGTTTTTGCAAATAAATTATGATTACGATTATCACCAAATTTTCATCTGATCGGATTCAGGAAGAAACATATTCAATATGTATGGTCAATATGCATCTCAAACGACTAGCAGATCACCTTGCAATCTAAAAAACCGGGTTGCTTTTGAATAACACCACGTTTACTGCGAGAAATTGCATCGATCCCGGGTTTGAGGTCGGCCGGAGCATTACCGACGATGTTATTTTTTATTACTTTCGTATTTCCTTATTGCTGTGGCATCGGGAAATTTTCTTTATCTACAATAACTCAGTTTGCTTCAAGGCCGAGAAGACTTTGTTTGAATACGATTTGCGTGAGAACGTTGCATTACAAAAATTAAAATTTGTATGTTCGTTAGCCGTTTCTTAATGATAAGTGTTGAGGTCGGTTCATTGTTACGTTAGATAATGTTGGGACTGCGGTTTCTGGAGGTCTGATACAAGGTAAATGTATCATTGCTAGTTCAGCAGATAGGAGCGATGGTTTAGTCAGACATAGCACCATTCAATGGTAATTACCTGCATCGGCGTTGATGACGCGTGACCGACGCTCAAAGGCCTTGTAATATTTTTTTTTGGAATTGACAGTAGCCAATCCTATTGCCCTTGACAGCAGTATTGAACAAGGGGGCGATTTGGTTAATAAAATGGAAAAGTAACTTCAGATACACGAGTTTCTTAATGATGGTGAAAGGTTAATTAATTATAATGTATGAAGTATTTAAAATGACAACGTTTTTAAATCCCTTGGACAAAAAGCAACAATTAAAGCTAATAGCGGTGATTTTCAGTGGTGCCCTTTTAAAGCGATATTCACACTGCGATGTGAACGAAAATGATACTATTAGTACGTCAGTACTATTGTCTACCTACATCGTGCTATTAATACAATATCGTGTAGGACACCAAAGTAAACGTTTGGAAACAAAGCCGTTAATTTCACAGGCGATCCTTTGAGTTATCGATAGTGACATTTTATCTGGTGTTGCAAGCTCGTTTGTTATCTTATATCCATAAAAATCGCGAGGTAATCCTAAATGAAGAGGTATTCCTCTATGCATCATCATTGAACTTGAGAATCTACGTATTACTTTTTATCAAGGAAATCGCGATTTGTATATAAATTACGAGGGAATCTCATACACATCCTCCTACGTTTTGTTAAAAAAAATTCTTCGAGCTAAAATACTCAAACTTTAATGGTTTACTGCCTGCTAAATTGTTTGTTGTTAATTTAAACACGTCGGTTTCTCTTCTTATATATGTTTTTTCATAAACTGTAAATTTTATTGTGCTGAACGATTTTTTTTCTCTTTGAAACATACATTTTTAAGATTCCGTTGTGCGATGATGATCTATAAGAACTATTCTAGATTCAATCTTATTGAAAATACTTATTTCGTATTAAAGATACTTATTTCGTATTAAAGATACTAGTGGTCAAAATTTGACCATGACTCATTTCTTAATTTTATGTTTAACGGAAGGTAAGGTTAAGGTACATTATCTCTACAATCAAAGACTTAATCCAATCCAATATTCAAAGTGACATGAGATAAATAACAAGCCTTGGTATCCAGGTAACCAACTTTGTGTGTAAAATCAATAAAATTGTAATGTGTTTAATATTTTCTTTTATTAATTGAATGAATTTCTAATGCATATTATATAAAAAATATAGTTTTCTGCACTCCTCCAATATATATTAACTCTGCCAAATTTTATACACCTCCGTCCACGTGTTTTTCGTAAAAATAGCTAGGAAGCTTCTGCTTCATTGTATTAATAAGGTCACACTTAATAAATAAACACAATTCATTTAGAACATGAATAAAGATCTTTGGCAAACCTTGCCTAACGTCTAAGGCATTTCCTTTGCTTCTTATAAGGTCACAAAGACACTGTAACCCAAGATGCAGTTATAATGCCTTCAGAAAAACTTTTTATTTCACTTCAATGCAGGCCTTAGACCGAAAAGGCAATCGCCCTCATTATTTAAAAGTGGGCTGTGAGAAGCTAAACTTTAACCGTATATCTATTAGCTTTATCTAAGTTCAATCTTAGTAAGCTGGTATATGTTTCTCAACGTATATTTAGGTCAGGTTTTGTGGTAATGACGTAGTTATGATGTAGGTACGTTTAAATCAGTAGCAATCATGAATCATGTAACTGGCATTGTACCTAATTTCTATCGTCTAGGATCTTGGCACCACCTAAGCGCGACTGCTGTAACAACTATTGGGTTAACATGAAATGAGCTTGGATCTAAGCATAACTAGTGAAAAGTAGATGTACTACATACATCTGCCTACCTCTTCGGGAAATACAGGCACGATGTTGTTATGATATTACGTTTAAGATGTAATGCTATCCGTTCCTAGTGTCTCGTATATAACATGTTATATACTTAATCTTATTCGTCTTGAAAAAGAAATAATTAGGATGTTACCACGAACAAATAGGACAGCTGTAAATGGACCTACCTAATAATCGAATATGATTTAATCGTTTGTTTACAAGTTTGTTGCAAACGACCAGTCCAGTATATTTATATAAAGTAGTGTGCATAAATTACATACTTTACTGTGTCTGTGGGGGAGACCCGTGCAAAGCTATGGGTCGCAGCGAAGTGTACTTAAGTGGGCAGTTTTAGTGAAGTAACACAAAATTATTTCACAACTGTTAATATTAAAAAATAAAATATACACTTTCAATACACCAAAATTTAAAATGTGGAAATAGTCGTGTTAACTTGCGGCGTAAAGTAAATTTTGTTGTTGAAACAAATTTGTAAGACTTACTTAAGTTTTAAGTAGTATCGTACCTCCCTGTTTATGGCTTACTTTTATTGTTTGCAGCAAGTAACAAATAATTATAAGTATATACATTTTGTAAGAATCCATAAGTATATATGAAATCATAAATACTGACTGCGCAGAATGGTTTGTTATCTTTTAAGATACAAAAAATAAATCAGTTCTAACCCATACTGATTTGCCAGATTCTTCATATCGATAGCGGCTGTAACGATGTTTATATCATTCAATGGATTTGCGATGCGACATATAAAGACCACCATTATCGGCTGTCACGTCACTCATGTTGATGATTGTGCCAATTATTTCATACCCCTGCCCTTCAATGAGTGCAACCTTTTTATCCTTTTACAAATTATTTACACATACAAAGAATTGAATAGAATATAAAGCTTGCCAGTAATTAAAGTCCTTGCGAGTCCAATTATTAAAATATGCAGACTGTCATCCTCATTCTATGAACTTAAAGAACAGATTAATTTAATAGTCAGATATATTCATATCATAAATATTTTTATGTTTGTTACAATGCAATTCCTTGCTAATTTTGTTAGGTAATTATATGGTTTTACATGCAATGATTTATTTAAGTATACATATATCTATATACCTATCTAGTTGTGGCAACGAAGAAAAAAATGACGCATAAAAAGTCGCGACTGCGATTTTTTACGTTATAAGGACATGAACTTTATACTTCAATATGTCATTTTATTTGACCTATCATACAAAATGTGACGTTCCATTAATGGCGGCCTTATATGACGTTTTCCTTTTGAGAGCAAAGTCAACGCTCGACTAATGACAATCTGTAGCCACATGTAAAGGGCAGTAGTATTCACGTGTGTCGAATTGTCCCATTTAGTTGTAACAAAGATGTTAATGATACAATAAGATTTCTCGATTTACGCTTTTTGCGACCATCTTGAATGCTCTTGAGTTCGTCATGTAATGAGTGATATGAAGGATCCTTTTTATGGATGTGTGATTCAGCTTGTGACTGCGTCGATAATTTAATCTCTGTTTTGATTTTAATTGTCATAATGATATCGCAATCTA
Source organism: Carterocephalus mandan (assembly GCA_018250895.1). Taxonomy (NCBI): domain Eukaryota; kingdom Metazoa; phylum Arthropoda; class Insecta; order Lepidoptera; family Hesperiidae; genus Carterocephalus; species Carterocephalus mandan. Next base: position 10,870 of record DWTT01000132.1, on the reverse strand, counting down.
TCCCTGATTGGAGCCCGGATCTAGCGGCATTTGTATCTATCACTGACAAGTGTGATTATTGCCATGCTTGGTAGTGATGGTTGCAGATTGCAGGAAAGCAATGGCAACCTATTGCGAGTGGTGATCTCTCAAAAGGAAGCTGTGGAAAGAGCAAAGAAGAGCAGCGCCCACGCCGGACCGCTCCGCAGCAGTAGACTTGGGGAAAGAAGACAGCGTATAGCGCATCTTCTTCTCCTATCATAGACAAGAGTACAAAAAAGGCAAGAGCCATAAGGCATGCGCTTAGGCGTCACGGTAGCAATGCGCAAGCGATCCTATGGCGCTGATGGTGCAGCAGGGCTTTAAGCCAGTCCCACAAACCTGTCTGCGTTCTTAAACCAGGCAGGAAGCGTAAACGCATTTCCCAGCGAGAAAAAAAGGGGTCAGAGATCAAAACGAATACGATCTGAATACACTATTGAATAGCAGCACTTGGAACTGAATTCAGTAATTAGCCAAGAGTGGTGAAAAAGGCGCTTGTAACCCCGCAGTGAACGTTGGTTGACACGCAGTTAGATCCGGGATAGTTACATGCTACATTTGTATGTGTGATTACAAACATTCAAGCATGTGTGAGCCAAGGTCTCCCTCACAGTCGGACACTCACATTCATACTTCCTATCTCTCGATGAATGAGCCATGTCTAGAAAAATTGCCATTTAAATGTCATATTATAGTCATCACAAGGAAACCGGAAAACTGATCGATTCCTTTTCTCGGTCGTAAGTAATTTTTTTTATCATTGTTTGTGAAGGAAATGGAAGGAATTTATAAGTATGAAAAAATTTACTTCCGAGGAAATTTTGCATTAGAAAATCGTATTTATTCTCAAGTTCTCAGGTCAGGTTCTCAAGCTGATTGCACTAAGATAATACGATTATATCCAGACATCTGTCTTTTCTATGTTGCGAGCTCACACGTACGTGTCTCAACAGGTGGTCGGCGTCGGACTTTAACCGACCAATTTTAAAACCAATATTGCTACGGATACTTGACGATCCATCGAGTAGCGTCCATAGCCAAATGGCTCGCGTCTATTCAATGTGGTCGAAAGAGTTAAGCAACGACGGGCGCGGTCGGTTTGTGGATGGGTGACCGCTAATGGCAAAATTTCATGGACACCGTGCTTCGGAGGGCACGTAAAGCCATCGATCCCGGTTGTTTTCCATGCTGGAAACAGTCGTTAAGCTTTGTCGAAGACCTTCGGGTGGATTGGGAACATTCGACACTGGGTTGGCCACTAACCTCTCCACCATTCCGCATTGGAGCAGCGTCATGGAGTATCTACTCTACTACTACTATACTCTAGACCTCCCGCAGCAGTGTCTGTGGGGGAGACCCATGCCCAACAGTGGGACATCTATGTGTCGCAGCGAGCGAGCGACTCGACGAACGGTCTGATGCGAATTTGAAAGACGGCATTGAACTGACCTGGAGGCAACTTAGACTTGAGCATATCCATGGCGACTACGTTGATGACTAGCACCCAGATGGGACACTCCAGCAGGTCGCCGTCGGACTTGACGAAGGCCACCGCAGACAGGCATTGTGTCTCCAGGCGCCTGCGGTCCGGGTACGCGCGACGCAGCTCCCGGTTTACGTTTGATTGGAATTTCTTCATGTCGAACAGCTGGAATGGAAATTTCATTTAATTTTTTTTTAAACTGCAACTATAAACTACGTACTATAACAAATTGTTGTGAGCTTTTGTATTGTTGATATAAAGTGATAGCCGAATAGTGTAGTGTGCATTAATTCGAATGGTAACAACATGCGTAGACTTACGCATGTTGTTTCAGTTTCTTCAGACAATTTTTTTCCCTATCTATTATATCGGTAGTTGTATTTTGAAGAAAAATAACTAATATCTACTACAGAGTAACTGTAGCGTTTTGAGAAAATTTTGCGATGACAAAGATTTATTTGTTTACACAAATTAAATGACACTGGTAAAGTTAATCTATAGCAATGTAATGATGTGTCTTCAATGTATTGAACAATCTTAGCAGTCAAAAGATACTTAAAAAGTTATGTTATACACCTGCTTAACATTCCTAGTAAATGCCTTATCTAATCATCATCACAGAAGCTCTAATTTCTATTGCATAATAATTCTATTATGCAGCAACGTTAAGATTTCACAAGAAATCTCATCAGACGTTATGTCAACTAATTTAATTGAACCCAAATTGCTGATAAACATCTTAAAAACAACATCAAAGCAAGTGAAGTAACTCAAGTTCAATTTACAGCGTTTTGAGTCTCGACCAGTAGATGAATCAATATAATCTCTGAGATGATCTTATCAAATTAATATTACAAAACAAGACTTCGGTCCTAATGAAAAAACAATCGCTCGATCAAACATATGCAATGGAATTAAATTGAGTTTAAAGTTACCGTGAGCGTGTACTCAAGCGTGAACTTCAAGTTTATTCACATAAGTCTATAACTTTACTTTAGAGAAACGATCTGAGCTATGAGGTATGTAAAATCTAGGTAATGTCAAGACATTACTACACTATTATAATTACTCTCTAAACAAGTATAGAGAGTAATTATAATAGTTATTCTGAGTTTGTTTTGAAATATTTTACTATGAAGCTGTATGTCTTGTAGATTTTTATCATTATATTGAATAAGCATTTCATAATTTTATGTGGTTTAATATCAAGCCTATAATTATATACAAAATTCGAGAAATTAATTGATCTAGCTCTTGTTTTTCTGGGAACGGATCAGCTAATCCTTATCTTGAGTTTGATCTGAGTTTGGTCTAATATTATTAATACAGCCCATAATTTGTGAGCCAGATACTATATTTTTTTTATTATACTACGTTATGCTACAGGTTTAGGTATGCATCGTTTTGTTTAGGTTCCTACAAATTTATTAAAATTATTATTTTTTGTTACAATCCAGTTTTATACATATTCTATTTAATACAGCTACCATGAAATAAGATCAACAAATAAAATCTTATACTTGATTTAATCTATAGCTAATTTTAAACCATAAACTATAAGTACAAAGGAACGCCAAACACAAACTGCTGAGTCAGATGCATCGAAATTGAATGAGGCCTATGAAGTCATTACACAATTGGTGCACCTCCGCGCTGCACGGCTGCATCAAGACGTCCGTCCAAATCCAACCAGACAACGTGAAAGAGTTGTCGATAGTATCTACAGATATTGCCGCCTCCGATATTCGTAAGTCATCGGGCATCCACTGAAAGTAGGGCTGGCAACAATATTGTTACTATTTGAACAACTATAGCTACGTGTATTTACACAATGGATGTCGATTTGCATTCATTTGATTCCAAATTGTGCTTTATCCGAAACCTAAGGTATTATAATCAGTAAAATCGACCTTAGTGACACTAAACAAATAGAACTGCTATTTGTTTATTGATTTGTCTACATATTTTTTTGGAATAAAGATAAAAAGTAACTTCGTATTGTCTGTTCAAAGAATAATCGGACTAAAATCGGAATAATGTTATTGTCAATATGCAAGAATTAAAGAACAAAGCCAAATTTGACAATTGTAATAGTGTAATATATTTTCTGTGTATAGCTGAACTAGAATGCATTATATACAAGCAAAGTTTGAAAGAAATATATAAAAATAATTAACTGAATCATAGGTATATTTTCTATTTTTGAACTCAGTTAGGTAGTTTATTTAATTCAAAGGTGGCAACCCTAATTGATGTAGCGTTTGGGAATAATTGTTAAACCAACGTATTGTTACATTACGTAATTGGCTATTAAGTGTCCTGTTGTTTGGATAGTTCCCTGTTCTCTGATGATGTATTCAATTTGTGATTAATATTTGAATAAGGATGAGAACTCAACTAGCATTGTCTAAATTATTCATAGGTTTAGATATGAATAATAGGTGTTACTAGTCGTAGTCTTATGCAATACAATTCATTCAAGATTTCAATATGAACGTAGTTGAATTAAATAATGACGAGAGGATTAGAACAAGGGAAAATGTTTAATCAAAAATACGGTTGGAAAATGAAATTACTAAAACTTATACACGTTTTTTTAATTTTACTTTTAACATTCGATCTTTACGTTTTAATTAAGTTTACTAAACAGACACTTAATACCAATCTCTCGGAAACCACAAACCGGGTGACTCGAGTGGATATGATAACATTGTTTTATATTAATTTAGTCACGAGGGAATTCGGTGTGGGAATACGACGGATAGCAGAAAAAATCCCAGGGATCAGCCATCAGTGAGTCTGTCGTAACGCGGTATTGTCTTGAGGAAACTCTTTTGAGACGATCTGTTCTTGTTCTTTAGAATTTCCGAGCTATATGGAAATATGTTTCAACGTGGGAGTTGAATTAGTGTCGTTTGGGAGTCATGCCTTATTTTACGAACGAATGAAGTAACGAAGTATGTATTTAGGAAAAACCGCAATGAGTACCTACTTGTGTTTATAAACATTCAAAAATGTATAAAAGGGAATAAATAAAGAGTAAAAACAATGTTTAACTTAGCATTCTTAGCCCAGTGCCTCGCGTCGATTCAATGTGATCGGAAAAGTCAAGCAACGAAAGGTGCGGTCGCTTCTACGGTCATTTTGTGGATGGGCGATCGCTTGTGGTAAAATTTCATTGACGCTACCGTTCTTCGGAGGGCATGTTAAGCCTCGTCGAAGACCTTCGGGTGGCTTAAGAACATTCGACATTGAGTTGGCCGCTAACCCCTCTACCAATCTGCATTGCAGAAGCGTGGTAGTATGTTCTAGACCTGCTGCAACTGTGTCTGTGGGGGAGACCCGTGCCCAGCAGTGGGACGTCTATGGGTAGCTAGCTAAAAATAATTTAACAACATTATTAGAAGGTTGTACCGATAACCAGTGGACTTACTAATTAGCTAGTGGTCTTGCTAATTAGCTAAGATACAACAATTCATTCGTACTATCACCATATTCATTGTTAAGATTGCCATGCGTAGGCTATCCAAGCTTGGTTGGTATTACCCCTGAGGAAATAGAATAAGGTTCGTACACACAAGTGAGGCAATGACCATTCTTTTACTTGCCCAATAGTGCTATCTTCTCGCATTGTTCTAGCGAGTACTTACGTAAAACTGGTAGTTAATGATGTATGAATTACTAATGAACGTTTGCTTAGCTCGTTACTAGGAAGTGGATCTTCTATTGTTTGATGCGATCCGTTTAATTGAAACAACGATTTACAAGGCACCGTTGATCCAGTGTGCTTTTCATCCATTGAAAAGTGGGATATCAAAAATTAAGGGTGTAACCACTTGTAACGCATTTTGATTTCATCAGTGATCAGATTACTAACAAAAAACATACGAATTATGGACCAACGTGCCCATACTTCGTTTATACCAACTCTGGTGGTACTTTGGAAACACTATCATTCAAAAATAATCGTGCACTTTTACATTCACCTTCAAAAATGACGGTCGGAAAGAAGACGTTCTTTATGGTGGCACATGGCGGTTAGTTCAAAGATTTCATAAGAACATTAGAGAAATAAGTTATTAGGCAATGCTACGGGCGAAGTTAAAATCGTGATGCACCACAAATGACCATCGGACAATGCAACGCACATTAAGTGTAATATTCGGGCTCTTAAACTCGCTCCTAACATTGTCTTTAAGTATGACGAAATCATAGAAGCATGGTGTTTGGGTGGCCATAAACTACATGGTGTGTGTGTGTGGTGGTATTGGGTTTGGTGGTTCAGACGCAAAGCATAAGTTATCCAATATCATTTTATATAAGACAATTCATCAAATTCAAAATCATTTTATATATTTTTAATTTATATAATATTTTTATATAACTTAAAAATATAAATTTGAAGTCTTTGAATAATTAATTTAATTATTTTACGGAGACGTATTACGTATCTCGTATATATAGGCGAGAATGTATGCCTCTTTTCTACAGATTATTAAAAATTGATTGAAAAAGGAATTTTCTTGATGTTTTTGACTAAGCATAAAAACAAAAATTCCCTTTTCTATGCACTCTTAACCTCACTTGTTACTAAATGTGATTGTTCACGTATTTGACCAATGACCACCTACGAAAGTTAAAGATTACTGACCATCATCTACAACACTACAACTGGTTAGAATGTTACTGTTATTACTTTCGGTTTATTCTGTCGTAAGCATAAACCGCTCGTTATAGTGGCTTCAAAGACAAAAAGTTACTCAAATTTAGCTGAACTTATGACATATCTTGTATAATTACAGCACCTAGTTTCGGCTTGTAAGCATTGCTAATTGCCATAATTTGATAACAGTTTTACGTACATTTCAAGTTTAAACAGAGTTGGTATAGGTTTTGTTAAGCAAATTTAGAAACAACTTAATCGGTATAATGATAGCCATAATACTCACGTAAATTACTTACCTCAAAACCTCAAAATGTCAAGGATAAACATAATATAGGCTTTCGATCGCACTATATTTAACAACCATATTAAGTGGATTTATTCACAAATAGTTACGCTAGGAATAAAATATCTCAGTAATTATTTCATAAATTTGAAGGCAAACTAAATTTTATTTATCAATGTTTGATTGATCAATTAAGTCATTCTTAAAATGGTACTAACTATAGGAGAAGGAAACAACCATTTCTGTTACTAAATAGTATAGTTAGTAGTAGTCCAGTTGTTAGTAAAAGACTCGTTTTAAGTAGGATACAGATACCTTGATTGAGGGCCTAATTTCCAAATGCTCTAGACATTAACACATATGTCACACAGAGCATTTGGCTCTACATAATAACAAAATTGCTATACAATTAAATATTTCACGGCAGGTTACCTTAAATATTTTTTCTTGTTCCAGAGCATATCCTGGTAGTTTTATGACGTCCTGTCCTATCGCGGTCTCCTCGTTGCTAGTGGCCGCAGTACTCTTCACAAACACACTACTCTTGGAGTAGCGCCTGATGAGTATATTACCGGCGTCGTCCATTTTGATTTTAACACCCTGTGAACAAAGTTATTAGGTTATCAGCCAAGTTCAGGAACGGTCGCATAGTTGAGGTTATTATGAATATCGTTGTTAAGTTCATTCCCACAGACGAGACTCTGACATAAATTAGCATCAAGAATCAAATAATCAATTACAGTCATGTTAATTTGTTATACGCACGTACGGGACTCTTTGTATTTAGCGGTAAAGCCGTTAAAGTGACGTCACGTACGTCCTTAACAGAACACACAGAGGAACAAGGTCACTAGGTGAAACAGCAAAGCCACATTTTGATTTATGATACGCCAGGGGCGTTCAAGAAAATAACAAAGAATGGGATCCAATAATCTCCTGACCTATGATATCACCGGCCTTTGGTGGATTTCACGATTGCTGGAGCGTGTCAGAATATCTATTGTGTGGTGGGTCCCAATTTTGCGGAATGATTTAATATCAGTTCACATGGGAGTTATTAAATACCAAAATAGTGTTAGAGCAAAAACGTATTAGACGGTTTTGTTGCTTCGAATAGTAAAAACTTTGAAACTGAACTTTTCCAAATATTGAAATGTGAGGCCTGATTAATGATGACCTAACCTAACTTTATTTCTATGCCACAAAAAAAGTAAATTATTTTGATCGAAATGTAACAGGTTATTACTATAACTTAGCTTTCGCGCCATCATACTTACATACATCATACACATATTCAGAATCATTATATATTTTTTAAATCTTTTAGAATCCATCAAGATAGCTGAATATGATTGCTTTATTGTCCATGCAAACAATACAATTTAGGGAATAGACATAATTTATCAAACGATTACATCATACCTATTTCCCAATTCACTAGTGAATTGATTCAAATGTCAGTAATAATATATCTCATTTAAACTAGATTACCTTCAGCTTACCAAGAATAGCCAGGCTTAGAATATTATTCTCCAAAATAAGAAATTGAAACAAATACTTATGGATCCTACATTTAAAATAAAATCAGTACAGAGAATGTTAACTCATATAATAAGGGTTATATGTTTAAGATATAAATAAACTCAAACAGCAGATGATTTGTCAGAAAATCGACTATGTACGGGGGAATGATCGTCACATATACTCGTAATTTAACTGACTACGTTTTAACTAGATAATATTAAAACTGACCTAATTCGTTTAATCTACGATCGTGATAGCGCTTACAATATCGACGGTAACTACCGGCAGCGGGAAGTGTTGTAATTGACTTGATGAAACGCCTTAATTGTCAAATGCCACAAGCGCATTCGACCGCCTACAATGCATTCACATAGCCGTAGATGTTTGGACACGAAGCAAACGTACCGTAGAAAAAATATTTACTGTCGAAAAACTACCTGCAACAGACCTTCAAATTGGGTTTAGAAAGAAATGGAAACGTGCTTCTGCTTTCACGCCTGCGACCCATTAGCGTTCCGCTGCAGGAAACGGATCTCTTCTCACAACTGAGGTCTTAGCGGTGGTTGCTTCATTTTATCCTCCACCAATCCGCATTGGAGCAGCGTGGTGGAGTATGCTCTAGACCTCCCGCAGCTGTGTCTGTGGGGGAGACCCGTGCCCAGCATTGGGACGTCTATGGGTCGCAGCGATGCTTCACTTTATCGATCGGTTGATAATATCACAACATGCTTCACTTCTCTCATTACTCACTTAGCTACAACTACAACCCAGAGTCGTCCGTCCCACTGTTGGGCAAAGGTCTTCCCAGAGCCACAGATGCGGAAGGTCTAGAGCATATTCCGGTTGGCTGGTCGAGAGTGATTTTAGCATTATTTTTGCCTGTGCTGTATATTTTTGTAGCAATGTATAAAGATTTAATTAATCAAATAATATTCCACCACGCTGCTCCAATGCGGATTGGTGGTGGCGTTTGTGGCCAATCCACTGTCAAAATTTTCTCAAGCCACCCAAAGATCAGCGGCTTACTGATAAGTCAACTGGTTTCGACGGCTTAACGTACCCTCTGAAGTGCCCATGAAATTTTGCCACCAGCGGTCACCCATACAAACAGACCGACCGCGTCCGTCTTTGCTTATCTCGTTCGATCACATACGATCGACGCGAGCCACTGGGCTATGGACGCTTCATTACTCACTGAGACATCGCAATTCACGAAGTACGAAGACTGCTAATCCATTTTTTATCCATAAAACTGAAGTCTCGTTTACTTTTAAAACACGCCTATTTTAGATTTCTCTCGCGTGTCTGAATGTATCACCACCGGTTTTGTAACTTCTTATTCTGCTAACGTATCAGAGGTCAAATAGCAGTTTGCTGAGTTAAACCTATGATTAGCGGCAGATTTATATTTACCTCCTAATGCAGTTCCTAGACGTCGCTATCGACCTTAATAGACCTCAGAACCTAATTCATCTTACCTGACCTATATCGTCCGGTTCTAAAGTTTTTACTGCTATATTATAATTATGGCTTGGTCCTCATTTCAACTCATAACAATTTTATAAATTATTGATTTGCATGCATTTTCGTCGTATCTTCACGTGAAATTAATATGTCAGAAATAAGATAATTTATCAATCAGTCCTATCAATCAAACAATCCATAGCCGGAATTCGAACCCGGAGCCTGCGATTCAGCAGCCAATTACTACTTCACCACGCAGTCGTCATAAAATGTTCAAAAACTAAGTAGTTGAACTTTTTGCAGGAAGTGATAAAATAACATAGGATCATCATCATTAAAACATGCAGTGCTTTCGTTACCATTGAGCGTGAAACAATTATCTAAATTGTGTTTGATAGTATTGTACTTTGACCTCACAGAGTTCATAAAGTTTTGCTTGATTTGTTTTCAAGATCAAAAGATTAGACACGGGTACTAAAATGTTATGATCTGGAAGTAATCTCAGGTTGTTGGTAATGATAAAACGCATATCGTATGCTTTATATAATGCATGTGTAGATAGATATAGGAAATATTTAAGACTGAGGGAAATCCTGATGAAGCCTTCATGCTTAATGTTTATTTTAATTCCTACATTTTATTAATAAAACACCTTTAGTACAATAATAGTAATAATAGTTTGTTAATTATTAAATTAATATCATTATCAAATCAAGCAAAAACTCTCAATCAGTTTAGTTAAATTATTAACTCAAACTCCGATTGTTTTTAAAACAATGGTTAGCAAAAGCTTTGCATGCGTAAAAATGAGACAATCGGTTATGAATGAAACAGATTCACATTCAGAGCCAATAGACGGTTATCGCGTTATAAAGTTAAAAACAGCCAAACGCCCCATAAACTATCACATTTAAAATAGTGGTAAGATTTTAAAAAAATGTATAAAATAATTGTGTGGACGCCAAAAATAATATGATTCATTCTAAAATGTGTTGTTTACGAGAAGTGGGCAAACCTACTGAACACACACAAAAACAGTGTAAAATACATTGTAGGTACATTGGCACGTGTACACTAACGACGTACCTATACGCAAGTGAACACAATACATTAGTAGCTATGTATTAGACATAATTTTCGCTAATACACAGTCCGTAGACCTTGTGAGAGACGGCTCGTTACCATACTCCATTCGAATGTCAGAATTATTTCGACGCTATTGTTCCTTCGTTTGTTTTCCACGATCGTTAGTGCTTGATTCTCTATAAAGGATCTCATCTGCGTGATTATTTCCTAGTTTTCAATCATGATAAATTTCATGTAAAGGATGTTACAAAATGATTACAGCTAAAGTTTTTAAAAGCTTTTATTTAACTTCACTCGTATGTATCTATGTATGTATGTATGTCCTGGAATCTTGCAATCAATA
>DWTT01000131.1:0-20432 GCA_018250895.1 Carterocephalus mandan | reverse complement strand
TAGAATTAGACCCATTAACGACGTCTGCCCGCGTTCGGGTTGCCCACTTGACTTCAAAAACGGCAAAGTTTCTTCAAGCAATAGTATCTTCTACTTAAAATTGACGTTTTATTTATTTCAGCTCAAATGCAGTACATACCAGAACCAGATAAAAATCCCTGCGTACCAAGTCCTTGCGGAGGAAATGCTCTCTGTCGCAATGTTAATGGCGCGCCATCCTGTAGTTGCTTGTCCAACTTCCAAGGCCTTCCTCCAAACTGTCGCCCTGAATGTGCGATAAACCAAGATTGTCCATCAAACATGGCATGTATTAATATGAAGTGTCGCGACCCGTGTCCTGGTAGTTGTGGACAGAATGCTATGTGTACAGTATTCAACCACCTTCCGGCCTGCACATGTTCACAAGGTTTTACTGGAGACCCCTTCACGTTCTGCAAAGTTATTGTTCCTGAAAGAGGTGAGCAACATTTTTTAGTTTTTGAATACATGGGCTCCTTGTTGCTTTAGGTAATCTTATGTAACTCACGTTTAATATTTTTACAGATGTTATACCACAAGATCCATGCAATCCATCTCCTTGCGGTTTTAACGCTGAATGTAGGAATGGAATTTGCACTTGCTTATCTGACTACTCAGGAGATCCATATTTCGGTTGTAAACCGGAATGTGTTACAAACACGGAGTGTCCATCTGATAGAATATGTTCCAAGAACAAATGTATTAATCCTTGTCCCGGAATGTGTGCCTCAAATGCTGAATGCAACGTTTATAATCATATTCCCATATGCACATGTCCTCAAGGAATGTCCGGAAATGCTTTCACAGAGTGCTATTATGTGCAAGGTAACTAATAACTTACTATAATAGCATTTCTCAAATTTTTGGTAACGGTAAAGAGTAAATGAGTATCTACAAGTCTGAAGTTTTATCGCATTGTAAATAACTTTTTATCGCTACTTTTACAATCTTTACAGTTGTTCAAGTACAACCTTGCAATCCAAGCCCCTGTGGACCAAACAGTCAATGTAGACCGATAAACAATCAAGCAGTGTGTACTTGCCTGCCAACCTTTATCGGAAGCCCGCCTTCTTGCCGACCAGAATGTACTATCAGCGCAGAATGTCCATCAAATGAGGCTTGCAACAACCAAAAATGTATAAATCCATGCATAGGAACTTGTGGGTATGGTGCAAGATGCGAAGTCGTTAATCACAATCCAATCTGCTCCTGTCCCTCAAAATATACCGGCGATTCGTTTACGCGCTGTTTTCCTGAAGGTATTTAAATCAATTTTGAATTACTCACTTTGTTGCACTCTATTTTATTTACATGATAATTTAACTAAATGTAATTCTTACAGTTACTTTTTCACTACCTCCGATTGACCCGTGTACACCATCTCCATGTGGGCCTTACTCCGTGTGCAAAGTAATTGGAGAATCACCCTCATGCACATGTCAACCAGATTATTCAGGTGCTCCGCCCAACTGTCGTCCAGAATGCATAAGTAATTCAGAATGCCCCAGCAATTTGGCATGTGTTAATCAAAAATGTAAAGATCCGTGTCCAGGAAGTTGCGGTTATAACGCTGACTGTACAATTGTCAGTCATGCACTAATTTGTTCGTGTCCCTATGGTCAAACCGGAGATCCACTGATTTCTTGTAATCCAATCAGAGGTAATATATTAGTAGGCGTATTAAAATAAAATAATTTAAAACCAATTTAAGACAAATGTATGTTTAAATAATGTATTTTTTTACAGAATCTATTATAGAATATTCTTCACCATGTGAGCCTTCACCGTGTGGTCTTAATGCTGAATGTAGCGAAAGAAACGGTGCTGGATCGTGCAAATGTGTAGAAAACTATTTTGGCGATCCGTATGAAGGATGTCGGCCAGAGTGTGTTATTAATAGCGACTGCAGTCCGACTTTGGCATGTATTCAGAATACTTGCAGAGACCCATGCCCAGGCATCTGTGCACCTAATGGTATTTGTCAAGTCGTTAACCATTTGCCATCATGCTACTGCCCACCGGGACTTACCGGAGACGCCTATCGATTTTGTGTCCAAAAAGATGAAGGTATATTTTTTTTTAAATCTGTATTCTGTACTTGTACTAGATACCAGTATATCTGCTTACTATGCTATTACCAAAGCTAAATACGAGGTTGTTTTTACACTATTTCAGATATTGTCAAACCTACTCCTTGCACGCCATCGCCTTGCGGCCCTAACAGTCAGTGCCGTGAACTAAATTCACAAGCAGTGTGTAGCTGTCAAGAAAGTTTTATGGGCACCCCACCAAACTGTCGGCCAGAATGTACCATAAATAGCGAGTGCTCAAGCGACAAAGCCTGCCTGAATCGTAAATGCGTGGATCCATGTATTGGACAATGTGGAAGGAATGCTAACTGCAGAGTAATTTCCCATAATCCAATATGTTCTTGCCAAGAACGCTTCACGGGTGATCCATTCACTAATTGTATCCCGAGTAAGTATCAGCAACTGTTTCTACAATATAAGTAAACTTTTTTACAGATAGTTATTACAGATAAATAATGGCGTATTATATTAAAACATGCATTATAGTAAATTACGATATGTGTGACTAAGCGAGGGTGCTAAATGCCGTGCATTAATAGAGAAACTTAACGAGTATCGTTACGTACTAATGAATGTTAGTGAATTATTAGTAATTTAACATTTATAAGAATACACAAGTTAAACATCTAATTCTCTTTCAGTGGCCGTACCAGTACCGTCACTCCCTCAAGACATAAACCCATGTATTCCATCTCCTTGCGGACCGAACTCTCAATGTGAAGTATATGGTGGTAATGCGCGTTGTACTTGTTTGCCCGGCTTCATAAGTACTCCACCTCGATGCAGGCCAGAATGCACTATCAACTCTGAGTGCAGCGCAGTGACTGCTTGTATTAACAACAAATGCGCTGATCCGTGCCCCGGCGCCTGTGGCAATAACGCACAGTGTAATGTCAACAATCATATGCCAATATGCGCCTGTTTGCCTGGATTCACAGGAGATCCGTTCACAAGTTGCATTTTAACGCCGTTAGGTATGTATTATGATAAATCGTTATTATTTTACTTCATTATGACGCATCCTCTTGTATTCCGGGCGTAACTCACTAACGTACCTTTACATTTCAATGAAGCAAGTTACGAAAAGTCGTCAACATAATAGAAAAATTAAATTTACTTTATTTTAAGCTACCTAAAGACCACTCTTATTTGCATGATCATTACAGAATCTGAACCAGTCAACCCTTGTTCCCCATCTCCATGTGGATCTAATGCTGTATGCAATAACGGGATCTGCACCTGTATACCCGAGTACCACGGCGATCCTTACTTCGGATGCAAGCCGGAATGTGTGTTAAACACTGACTGTCCACGCGATAAGTCATGTATCAGAAATAAATGTAAGGATCCCTGCATGGGAGCTTGCGGAAGTGACGCTGTTTGTGAAGTATTTAACCACATTCCTATGTGTTCGTGTCCAAGTGGGTTTACAGGATCACCCTTCAGTTATTGCTCCAAAGTTACAGGTATATGTCGATGATAATGTATCTATAATAATTGACAGTCACCTAATGATAAATATATATGTTTATTTATAATAGCGGGAAATTATACATTTTACTCTTATATATTTCAGAAATTGTAGTAGCCACCAATTTATGTCAGCCATCGCCATGTGGACCTAATAGCCAATGCAGAGAAGTAGGTGGGCATGCCGTATGCATGTGTGTGCACGGCTACATTGGCAGTCCTCCGAACTGCCGTCCCGAATGTACTGTAAGCTCCGACTGTAAACTTAGTCAGGCTTGCTCGAATCAAAAATGTATAGATCCATGCCCAGGAGCGTGCGGGCGGCACACTCATTGTATTGTTGTAAACCACAATCCTGTATGCTCCTGTTTAGCCGGATATTCCGGGGATCCATTCTCTGCGTGCCAGTTGATTCGTAAGTATCGAAAAAGCTCAATTTTTATCACCTTTTCTTTATTCTTTCCACAATACTTACTTAATTAATATTTATTTACATTACAGCTACGGTCACACCCGAAAAGGCAAATCCGTGCTTACCTTCACCATGCGGGCCCAACTCTCAATGTATAGAAAATGGTGACAACGCCGAATGCAAATGCATGTCCGAATTTATTGGATCACCACCTCAATGTCGACCAGAATGTACGAGTAACACCGATTGTGCGACAAACATGGCTTGCATTAACAGGAAATGTAGAGACCCTTGTGCTGGATCGTGCGGGGTGAATGCAGACTGTAAAGTTGTGAGCCACACACCAATCTGTTTGTGTCTAAATGGATACACAGGGGATCCTTTCCTCTATTGTAACATTGAGGTTTCCTATGCTGTCCAAGAACGACCGACACCTTGCATACCCTCACCGTGCGGTGCCAATGCTGAATGTAGAGAACAGAATAATGTTGGATCATGTACGTGTCTACCGGGATACTTCGGTGATCCCTATACCTCATGCAAGCCAGAATGTATCCAAAACTCAGATTGTCCATCTAATTTAGCATGCCATCAAAATAAATGTAAAGACCCGTGTCTCGGCACATGTGGCTTGAATGCTTTGTGCAACGTTGTGAACCATCTTCCCAGCTGTAGTTGTCCTAACGAATTTATTGGAGATCCATACAAAATCTGCTCATACAAACCTCAAGGTAAACTTTATTTGTTATTTATATTGGTATTTATTTCACATAAATAACATATTGATTGACGTATTCACTTATTTATCATATTATTTTCAGCTGAATTCATGGAACCATGCAATCCTTCTCCATGCGGACCCAACAGTCAATGTAAAGTTACAAATAATTTAGCTATTTGCAGCTGTTTGAATGGTTACCAAGGCTCACCTCCAGACTGTCGACCAGAGTGCCTCACCAGTTCAGAATGTCCGTTAGACAAAGCGTGCGAAAATCTGAAATGTGTATCGCCATGTCCAAAAGGATGTGGTAGAAACTCAGAATGTAGAGTCATTAAGCATAATCCAATTTGTTCTTGCGAAAGAGGATTCACGGGTGATCCTTTCACTGTTTGTTACCCAATCATTGAGACGGAGCCAATTATAAAGGAGCCTATCAATCCTTGTATACCTTCACCCTGCGGAGTCAATGCAGAATGCCGTAACGTTGGTGAAATACCATCATGTACATGTATTTCTGGGTTCTTCGGCAGTCCACCAAACTGCAAACCAGAATGTATTGTCAATACTGACTGTAGCAATGATAAATCATGCATAAATATGAAATGTCAGAACCCGTGTCTGGGTTCTTGTGGTATAAATGCAGTTTGCAATGTTGTGAATCATGTGCCTATGTGCTCTTGTCCACCTGGATACCAAGGTGATCCTTTCGCTGGATGTAACATCAAGCCGTCAGGTAAGGCTTTATTGATTTTAATTAATTTAAAATATATAAGATTTTAAGATTTCAACCTGTATTTTTTATCTAATCCACATTTTTTTTTTCTAGAACCTCCTCAGAAGCTTGATCCATGCAACCCGTCACCATGCGGGCCAAATGCCCAATGTAACAACGGTGAATGTACATGCTTACCTGAATATCAAGGTGATCCATACTTCGGATGTCGCCCAGAATGCGTTTTGAGTAGCGATTGTCCAACAGACAAAGCATGTCTACGTTCCAAGTGCGTCGATCCGTGCCGCGATATGTGTGGCTCCGCGGCCGAATGCAATGTTTACAACCACGTAGCAGTATGCAGCTGCCCTAGTGGAATGACTGGAAATGCTTTTGTTCACTGTACAAAAGTAGAAAGTACGTTAAACTTTCCTTACACGTTTCTAACTTCATGGGTTAGTGTGTACTTATAAATTACTAAAATGAATTATGTTTCAGGACCAGTGGCCAGACCGTGTGACCCATCACCGTGCGGACCTAACAGTGTGTGTAGGGAAGTAAATTCTCAAGCTGCTTGTAGTTGTCTTCAAGGTTTTATAGGCAACCCACCCAGCTGTAGGCCTGAATGTATTCAGAGTACAGACTGTCTTAAATCACAAGCGTGTATAAATAGAAAATGTCAAGATCCGTGTCCAGGGTCCTGTGGCTACAACGCTATTTGCAACGTAAATAATCACAACCCTATATGCTCATGTCCACCAAGACATACTGGATCGCCCTTCAGTCAATGTTATGGTATGTATTTTAATTGCATCAAACGCACTCATGTAGGTACGAAGTAAGAATTAAAAGAAGACCAAGATTTTTATTCATTTTTATGGTTTTGCTTTTCAGTTCAACTAGAAGAACCACCCAAAAATCAATGCGTACCATCTCCATGTGGCCCGAACAGCTTATGCACTCCGACTTCCACAGGAGAATCCGAAGTTTGTACTTGTCAACCAAGTTTCGAGGGTTCTCCGCCAAATTGTCGACGCCAATGCACAACGAGCGATGATTGTACTACGGATAAAGCTTGCATCAATTACAAATGTGCTGATCCTTGCCCTGGTTCGTGTGGCCTCAACACGGCCTGTGTGGTACGCCTTCATACTAGTATGTGCTCTTGCCAAGAAGGCTACACAGGCAACCCATTTACATCTTGTATCCGTATACCACAAGCAATAACACCGCTAGACCCTTGTCAACCATCACCATGCGGCAGCAACGCGCTTTGTAGGATTTCTCCTAATGGCGTCGCAACATGCGTATGTGCAACAGGATACTTCGGTGATCCATATGAATCTTGCAGACCTGAATGCGTGGTTAACACAGATTGTCCATTTAACAAGGCCTGTCTTAGGAATAAGTGCGAGGACCCATGCCCCGGAGTGTGCGGTACAACAGCGCTATGCCAAGTGATCAATCACTTACCTTCATGCACCTGCGCCCCTGGATATACGGGTGACGCTTATAGATACTGCCATACGATCATCAATGAACCAGGTGGGTTTGTTACTTTCTGATTAAACGCTAATCTTAGCTATCCTAGCTTAATTCATACTCTGAATTTATTGTTGACAAATTTAATTAATTTGTGTATTTTGTTTTATAGCACCGCAACCTGTAAATCCATGTTCACCAAATCCGTGTGGATCCAATTCTATTTGCAAACATAATAATGGCTTAGTGTCTTGCTCTTGTATGCCAGACTATTATGGCGTTCCACCGAATTGTCGTCCTGAATGCACTGTAAACTCTGAATGCGAATTGACCAAGAGTTGCGTACGACAAAGGTGCGTCGACCCATGCATCGGTTCTTGTGGACTAAACGCTGAATGTCGTGTTGTAAACCACGCTCCAATTTGTTCTTGTCGACAAGGATACGAAGGAGATCCATTTATAAAATGCTTCATTATTGAAAGTAAGTTCTACTACATTTATAGCGTAATTACATTAATTGAATAGACTGATTTAAGCCGTACTCTGAAGAAAATGATTGTGGGATTGGTAGCTGCTGGCGTCGTTAACCTTGCTTTATTCATATTTCAGGATTGCCAACTCCTGACATTAACCCATGCTCGCCATCTCCTTGTGGACCAAATTCACTCTGTCAGGTGGTTAATAAAATACCAATGTGTACATGCTTAGACAATTATATCGGAACACCACCCAATTGCAGAGTTGAATGTAGTGTGAATTCAGACTGTCCAAGTTCTAGAGCTTGTATGAATTACAAGTGTCAAGACCCTTGTCCCGGCTCGTGTGGCCTGAATACAATTTGTCAAGTCTACCAACATTCTGCTGTTTGCAGTTGTATGGAAGGATACACAGGAAATCCGTTCGAAAATTGTTACATTAATGAACATATAGGTAACGTATTATTTTATTTTTGTGTGTTTCGTAAGTACTTTATTTAGAAGGGAAAACATTATATATTACATATTATGTAAAATCCTATTTCAGAAACTGTACCCGCCATATACGATAACTGCAACCCCAGTCCTTGTGGCGCAAACGCTGATTGCAAGGACGGCCGCTGCACTTGTAGACAAAATTACTTCGGTAACCCTTACATGAGCTGTCGTCCAGAATGCACACTCAATTCCGACTGTGCTTCGAATCTCGCGTGTGTTAACAATAAATGCATCAACCCGTGTGTTAATCTGTGCGGTCAAGGAGCAATGTGTGAAGTGTACAACCACATTCCCATGTGCAGCTGTCCATTGAATACGACTGGAAATGCGTTCTTTTCTTGTACTCCAATTATAGGTTAGAAATCTCGTTTATGTTAAAAATATAATAATACTTACGTTACTCGATAATAATCGAGTAACTTTTTTGCACTTAGTATATTTTTGGGTTTTATTTCTTAAATCAAACTTCGATATGTTTACAGTGTCTGAAAAGAAGAATCCGTGTGAACCATCACCATGTGGCCCTTACAGTACTTGCCGCATATTATACGATCAAGCCACTTGCTCGTGTCTAACCGGTTACACTGGAGTACCTCCATCATGCCGACCTGAATGTTTAGTGGATTCTGATTGCACAAGTTTACTGTCGTGCTCTAACCAGAAATGTGTCAATCCTTGCCGGGGATCCTGTGGTCTTGAAGCGGAGTGTAGAGTTCACTACCACAAACCAATTTGTTATTGTCGAAATGGTTATACTGGTGATCCGTTTACGCAATGTAGACCAAATGTAATCCAAAGTAAGTATTTTGTAACGAAGCTTTAGAAAAAAAATATCTGGTGTGTACCAAGGATTACTTTAAGCTGTACTATTGTGGTAGATACGTTTTTAAAATAATATGTATAATTTTTCAGGCGAACCCATAGAGAAGATATCTCCTTGCGAGCCTTCTCCCTGTGGCTCGAGCTCGTTGTGCAAGATAGCAGGCGATTCGCCATCATGTTTTTGCAGTACAGGTTATATCGGATCGCCGCCGAACTGTCGCCCAGAATGTATATCGAATAATGACTGCGCTTTTGACAAGTCATGTATGAACAGCAAATGTTCCGATCCATGTGTGGGTGCTTGTGGGATTAATGCAGAATGTCGCGTTATCAGCCACTCCCCTCAATGTAAATGCCAAGACGGATACGAAGGGGATTCTTTTGATCGATGCTATCCCGTGAAAGGTACCGAAGTATATTTCGTAATTCAGTAAAAATTGTACAGTTTCCAATAACGGAGGAAACTTATTGAGATTATTTAATTTACAGCACCAGCTCCAAAACCAGTAATAGTAAGGCCGTGTTCTCCTAGTCCATGCGGGCCGAATGCAATATGCCAGGAGCGAGATAACGCCGGTAGCTGTATGTGCCTTAACGGATACTTTGGTAACCCCTACGAGGGTTGCAGGCCGGAATGTCTCCTCAGTTCTGATTGCACACAAAATCTTGTTTGCATTAATAATAAGTGCAGAGACCCATGCCCCGGGCTTTGCGGATCAAATGCTATGTGTCAAGTGGTTAATCATGTACCAAAGTGTAATTGCATAACATCCTATGTGGGTGATCCATACAGCCAATGTATTCTAAGAGAAGGTAAAGTATACATTTGCATATTCAAGATACATCTTATTTCATTTCAGTGAATTTAATATTTTATACAAATAGAAATAGAAAGAGAACATAATTAAGTTTGCTTATAATATATAATATAACTGATTATACACAGATATAATATAACATTTTTCAATTTTGAATGTAAGCAAAATGGTAAAGCGTGGTAAAAAAAATGGACGTCTATTCGTTGCAGCATGGTAGTACATATTGTAATCTTAAAAAAACCGTTCAACTGTATATATACAGTATTTCGCTGCGACCCATAGACGTCCCACTGTTGGGTACGGGTCTCCTCTCAGAATGGGAGGGATTAGGCCTTAGTCCACCACAGTATTTACGTTAATGTTTATAAATAATAAAAAAAATAAAATAATTATTAGTACCTAACACTAAAAGAAAAACAAACGAAAATGAAGTACCTAATCAATGGAAGTAAAAGAAATATTATCTAACCTAAAACAAACTTGCGCTAAATTATACAAATATACGAGTATAAAGTCCAAAACTGTAACAATTTTGATAATGATCATTTGCAATTTAATTATTGTACTGAAACGTCAGTGTAAAAAAATATTTCACAAGGCATACGTTTTTAAACCTACCTATCAAAGTTAAATGATAAAAATATTTTTCTACAAATGCTGATGTAGGATTATAAAATGTTATGGAGCGTATATAGTTTATTCATTACATTTTCTTTTTTAGATAAACCTATAAACCCTTGCAACCCGTCTCCGTGTGGGCCATATAGCACTTGTACTACTATAAATAATCAAGCTTCGTGCTCTTGCCTCGCTGAATATACAGGAAGTCCACCTAATTGTAGACCGGAATGTGTCTCAAATTCGGAATGTGCATTAAATAAAGCTTGCGTCAGACAAAAGTGTATTGACCCTTGTGTTGGTACATGTGGAGACAACGCAGAATGTCGCGTGCACCGTCATAGTCCCTATTGCACTTGCCAGATAGGTTTTATTGGTGATCCATTCGTTCGATGCGCAAAGGAAGATCGATTGCCTGAAAAGGCACCATCACCATGTGATCCAAATCCTTGTGGTCCGTTTGCAACCTGTAGGGACTTCAATGGCGCACCAATGTGCAGTTGCAGACCAGGTTATATGGGAGTTCCGCCGCGTTGCTCGCCAGAGTGCTCAATAAATGAAGATTGTGCTAACAACAGAGCATGTGTTCGTGAGAAATGTGTAGATCCGTGTATAGGCTCCTGTGGCGCTAACACCGATTGTCGTGCGATGAATCATTTGGCTATTTGCACTTGTTTACCTGGTTTCCGTGGCGATCCATTCGTAGGCTGCAATGTTGTTAAAGGTAATAATCATATTTATACGAAGTATCTTCCTTTATGTACATATTGAAAATTATATACAGGTAATGGGGAATTCAGAAAGTCACGTAAAATTGATTATATTTTCAGAAATATCACCTCCATTATACGAAGATCCGTGCGCTCGGAGTCCATGTGGAATTAATGCAAGATGCGACAATGGAACTTGTTCCTGTATTCCTGGATATCACGGCAATGCCTACGTTGAGTGTAGACCTGAATGTACCAGTGACAATGATTGTCAAAAACAATTGTCTTGTATTAATTACAAATGTGTCAATCCATGCCTGGGTGCTTGCGGTACAGACGCAGTGTGCAATGTGTATAACCACATCGCTATATGTGAATGTCCGGCACCCCTAAAAGGAGATCCATTCATAGCTTGCCAACGTGTCTTGGGTAAGGATGTGACCATAAATTTTTTAATTAACTATCTTTATTCAATTTCGTTTATGTCGATCCATAAACTATATGCCATACATTTTAAATTGCTCACTTCACACTTGACTGCACCCAGCTTCAAGTATACGAGCATCCCACTACTAGTATTAATCAATCTATGGTACAATTTTTAGCGGCCGTCGTAACGGATCCTTGCACACCAAATCCTTGCGGACCGAATACGATATGCCGGGCCGACGGAACCGTGGCGCACTGCTCGTGTCGCCCGCCGATGTTCGAGGAGCCGCCGAGCTGCCGGCCGGAGTGCCGCGCGCACTCCGACTGCCCTCCCGACCGCGCCTGCCGTAACAACAAGTGCCAAGACCCGTGCCCTGGCGCCTGCGGCGCATTCGCGGAATGCCGCACGAGGTTGCATTCGCCAATTTGTACCTGCCCTAGAGGTTTCACGGGAGATCCGTTTGTGCGATGCAGACCAGGTAAATAATTATTTGATATACCTACTATAAATTAGCTCTAATATAAATTAAAGAAACGTAAATAAAATACGATCATGTACCTATAAATAATGAATTAATTAAGTGTTAGTAATTTATTGTTGTGTATTCCTGACAGAAATTTACACAGAACCCAAGAATACTTCACCGTGTCCTGATTGCGGATCGAATGCGGACTGCGTCGATGGGCAATGTCGCTGTCGTCCAGGCTTCTTCGGAGCGCCCCCGTTCTGCCGCTACGAGTGTCAAAGTTCTAGCGACTGCGATTGGAAGCTCATGTGTCTAAACCGACACTGCGTAGACCCTTGCCCAGGAGCATGCGGCCAAGGCGCCCAGTGCACGCCCGTCGCTCACGAGCCTCGATGCAATTGTCCCTCAGGAACTACCGGAAATCCTCTTGTTGAATGTCGCCCCGTCGAAAATATTCGTAAGACTGACCACAAGGAAGATTGCTTATGTTATAAAAACGTTTATCGTATCTGTATTGTGTCCCGCGAAACCTACTTTATGTCGATTTTAATATCCCTAAACGCAAGCGTGCAAGCTTCTTTTCGCTCTTAAAACTTAGGCATGGGTTTTACTGGTGAAAATAAGTGAGCCGTTTGTTCCTTATTCGTGTTAAAATCAAACGCTTATGAAAAAGCGCTTCATATATTTGCTGCGACACGTCCGAGATAAACTCAAACTGTTTATTAATTGATAACTTGTATTTCGCAGCTATTCCGCCACCGAACGATCCGTGCAATCCTACCCCTTGCGGGCCTGGTGCGATATGTCGCACGCGAGGAAATAGCGCGTCGTGTGAATGCGAACCCGGCTTGCGCGGAGACCCGTACAGCGGGTGCCGGCCTGAGTGCGTTGCGGACTCTGACTGCTCCCCGTCGAGAGCTTGTATGCGCTCACACTGTCGCGATCCTTGCCAAGGCACCTGCGGAGTTGGGGCCGAATGCGAAACTGTTAATCACATACCCCTTTGCTCTTGTCCGCCCGGAACGCGAGGAAACGCTTTCGAACGATGCGAAGTTATTGCCTCACGTAAGTCATTATACACCTCATTACAATATTTTTGTTGAATTTATAATTTATTTATTATTTATTATCGCATTTCATCTATAAATCCATACGCAGTATAGGTAATTCTAAACCAGAATTTAAGAAAAATGGAAGTTGATTGGTAGTTAATATATGAGGTGAAATTGTTTTCTGCAGTGATTAGATTATTTCATGTTATTCCAGCACCTCCATGCACGCCCTCTCCGTGCGGCCCGGGTGCGCTGTGCACCGTGGCAGGCGACAAGGCCATGTGCTCCTGCCCGACCGGCACCACCGGCAACGCCGGCTCGTCCGGCTGCCGGCCCGAGTGCGTGGTCAGCTCCGAGTGCCCGCGGGACCGCGCGTGCGTGCGCAACAAGTGCGTGGACCCGTGCCTCGGCGCTTGTGGAAATGGCGCCATGTGTCGTGTCTTTGATCACGCGCCTATCTGCTCGTGTCCGTCTTCCATGACCGGCGATCCGTTCCTCGACTGTAAACCTAGAGGTACTGCACGTTTTTCATACAAATATGATTCATTCATAAGCAACATTTTTATTCTGCACTATTTTCTTCCTTTATTATTTATTATTATGACATCTGTAAAATTGCAGAAATACCACCTACATCTCCATCTGTTTACGACCCGTGCGATCCTAACCCATGCGGGCCACATGGAACGTGCCGCGATGGCTTCTGCACTTATCCCGAATGCATAGTCAATGATGACTGTCCCGGTGATCGCTCGTGTATCAACAGGAAATGTTCCGATCCTTGCATCAACGCTTGCGGCATTAACGCAATATGCACGGGGGTCCGGCATAACGCTGTGTGCTCTTGTCCAGCTGGATATACGGGCTATCCATTCGTCCGGTGCGAACGCATATCAGTCGTAACACCACCACCACCTACACCGGAATGCGAAAGAGATGATCAATGTGCAGATAACGCTGCTTGCATGGATACGCGGTGTTCACCCGTCTGTGGATCTAATAACTGCGGCGTAAACGCAAGATGCATAGCCAAGCAACACCGAGCCCTGTGTGCCTGTTTGCCAGGCTACGAAGGAAACGCTTACGCGGCTTGCTATTCTGGTAAATAGAAAACTTTGAAAACTTGCATTTCAATGCATCCATAAAACAATTAAATAAATGATTCAATTACTGTGATTCTAATTTTCTTTCAGTACAATGTCGTAGTAACAACGACTGCCCTGATGACGAGAGTTGCGAAAGTGGCTCATGCATCAAAGTATGCTCACGAATTCGTTGCGGAATTCAAGCTCACTGCGTCGCTCGTGGACATGTTTCTTCGTGTGAGTGCGACGCGGGCGCCCGTGGTAATCCTTGGACTGAATGCCGTAGAAGCGAGTGTACCATCAGTGAAGACTGCCCCGCGTGGTTGGCATGCAGAGGAAATACTTGTCAAGACCCATGTCCCGGAGCTTGCGCTCAAGGAGCTATTTGCTCCGTTGTACGTCACGCTCCGACATGTGAGTGCCCACATGGTACGCAAGGCAACCCCAGGATTGAGTGCCGACCAGGTAAAACTTTTACAATAAATATAGGTATAGTTGTACTATGTATTTCTGAGTTATATTTATAGTTTTCATTGGTATTATTGTTTCAGTTCTAGAAGAGTTTGAATGTGAGAGCGACGCAGAATGTGGGGCCGATAAAGCCTGCCTTCAAGGAAAGTGCAGAAACCCCTGCGAAAAGACATCTTGCGGCGTAAGGGCAACGTGCCGCGTTGCCAATACTTTGCCATTCCGCACACTTGTATGCGAATGTCCACAACCTTTGACAGGCGATGCTTCTATCCAATGTAATCCTCGTAAGTATCAACGTAAATTACGGATATTCTTTTAAAATCAATGATACTCGTAAGTATCAACGTAAATTACGAATATTCTTTTCTAATCAATGATAGATTCCAAAGATTATCTTTGAACTAAACGATAACATAATAAAGCAAGTTTTTTTCAGATTAAGATTTAATATAGGAATGTACATTGTACGAAATTATGGTATACATTCTTTCAGTGATAGAATGTTGTGGATCCTGAAAGCAATATAACTCAAGCATAGAGTGAATTAGAGTGGCAGTTTGCCTCCAGCGTGGCTTTGAAGAATTTGTAGTGTGTTTGTAAGAATTGACGCACTTGGTTTTATTTTTATTTAGCACGGTTCTTGTACATACACATCGATTGTAAATATCTTTATCTGTTCTTTTACTTATAAGTAAAAGATATTTATATTTATTCAGATATTTATATCTACTTTCGACTTACCTTGTTCGGGAACGTTAGATACATGGGACGGTAAAAAAGTGTAAAAATTGAGGCGTGCGCGCGTTTAATAAAATACATTTCTTCAAATCTTCTAATTCTAGAAGATGTTCTCCTTGGTCCTACTATCGTTATTGTAACGTAAGAACTAATTTCGATTACCTTTTCAACTATACCAGGAGGTCAATGCACTTCGGACTCGGAGTGCGATGATGAAGAGCGGTGCCTGGAGGGCCGATGCGGGCCCGTGTGCACGCAGGGAACTTGCGGCGTAGGCGCCGAGTGCCGTGCGTCTGCGCACCGGGCTCAGTGCACTTGCATACCACCGCTGCAGGGTAACCCCAACATCGCTTGCACACCTGGTGAGTTTAGAATAAGGCCAATATAAGCAGTACTTTTGCTTTTTTTCTCCGTGGCCATTTATGCAGCCTGATTCGCTTTCACCGGATTATAGACGGCCATAAAATTGTGATCAACAAAACAAATTGCTCTCTAGTATCGTTTATGACAGCTGACAATCCATTGCAGTACAAATACAGGTTAGCTACTCCTGTGTGGATTGGTGGAATATCATACCAACGACTTATAGCAATATCTAAAATGTCGATGCAATTGCTGATAAATATAATGAAGTTTTTGTGTTTCCGTCAGTCTCAGACGGCGCGCAATGTACATCGGACGTGGAATGTGGCTCAGCGGAGGCGTGTGTGTCGCGGCGTTGCTTGTCGGCGTGCGCGGGCGCATGTGGCGCGGGCGCTCTGTGCGACGCGACCGGCCACCGCGCGCGCTGCCGCTGCCCGCCCGGCACGGCTGGCGACCCTACTCGAAACTGCTATACACGTTAGTTATTTTTAACATTATTAGTTGTTATGTTCATGTAGTAACTAGAGTTTAATTATTAACTTAAACTTTAATTTTAAAAAAAAAACTTCTTAGCTAACCTAAACATGATTGATTTATTGAAAAAATAATTTGCCCTTTTTATACTTTCAGCTGAATGCACAGCTGATGACAACTGTCCATTTGATAAGATCTGCATCAACGGATACTGCCAAGACCCATGTGCTATCGGGTCGCCGTGTGGTCGCGACGCTACGTGCGAGCCCGTGGCCCACTCTGCCACTTGCCGCTGCCCGCCCGGTATGCAAGGAGACCCGCGCCGCGCGTGCGTCTCCGTCCAATGCCACTATAACGAAGACTGCAACCAAGAACAACTCTGCAACCGACTCAACCGCGTCTGTCAGCCGGCATGCACTGAGAACTCTTGCGCACCCGGCGCATTATGCTCAGCCTCAAACCACCGACCTGTTTGCACATGTCCACCAGGTCGCGTAGGAGACGCTTATTTGCGGGGCTGTGGAACCGTGCAAGACACGAATGTATGTACAACAGACTCAGACTGCCCGTCGCCATTAGCGTGCGTTAATGCGCGCTGCACAGACCTTTGCCAGAGCAACCCTTGCGAAGTGGAATTGCTTTGCAAAACTGTGGACATTTTACCTCTGCGCGCAGTAGCTTGTGTATGTCCGGACGGAGGGCGAGTCGCACCCGATAGTGGATGCAGATCCCCGCCAGAAGGGGAGTGCACAGCCGACACGGATTGTTCCAACGCACAAACCTGCCACCGCAGCAGCTGCGTGGATGCCTGCAGGACCGCTCCTTGCGGAAGAAACGCAATCTGCGAATCTATAGATCACGTCTCACGGTGCATGTGTCCACCTGGCTATATCGGAAACCCAAGAATTGAATGTAATCCAGGTATAAATTTAAAACAATATTTTACTTGCATGTTATCTTTATACACTTTACATTGATTCTAAATTATTGTACACTATTCCACAGAACCACGTCAACCTACAGTATGGGAGTGCTACAGCGACGATGAATGTAGTGTGGAACAGGCTTGCCAAGAACGGATATGTATCAATCCTTGTGTAGACGCTTGCGGCCTGGGCGCACTATGTCGCGTGATCGATCACAAGCCTCAATGCAACTGTCCCCGTGGATACACAGGCGATGCTTTCACACGATGTGTTCCTCGTAAGTGTAAACTAATTACGATAAAAATTGACATGACAACATGATGTCTTGAATTGCATTAAAAAATTTGAAAAGAAATTTAAACGTACCATTTTTCGGTGGATAGTTTACCATAATAATAATTTACAACTTTAATTCCAGCATCCGATAAATCCGTCGTTCCTTTTGGCTGTAAAGCAAATTCTGACTGTCCGCTGTCACAAGCTTGCATAAACGGTGCCTGTGCAAACCCATGCAACTGTGGTCCAAATGCCGAGTGCTCAATTGTTCGTCATCATCCGGTTTGTTACTGCGAGCGCGGATTCTCCGGTAACCCATATGTTGGATGTACTAAAGGTAAAATAGCTACATTAATATTACGTCATTAATGAGCCAGAAAGGTGATATTTTACTGGATGGATTACAACTTCTATTTATTTTCAGTTGGCTGTACGACGGATAATGAGTGCTCCGATAGCGACATGTGCTACAATGGAGCCTGCGTAAGCCCTTGCGTAGTTGAAGCACCATGCGCAATTAGTGCCCAGTGCTACGGTCAGTCTCACCGAGCCAACTGTCGCTGCCCTGCAGGAACAACTGGAAATCCTTACAACAAGTGCCAAGCATCACAGTGTGAAGTCAACTCTGACTGTAGTGATGATAGCATTTGTATAAATAAAGTTTGTCTCAATGCCTGTTCCATTGAAGGAGGCAACCAGTGCGCTAACAACGCCCAATGCTATGCTCGAAATCATGCTGCAGCTTGCAAATGTCCACCAGCACTTCCCATCGGTGATCCCCTAACACAATGCATGAAAAAAGACGTTTTGAACGAACCAGGATGTCGAATGGACAGCGATTGTCCTAGTGGTCATGCGTGTCTTAGAGACGAATGTCGCGAAGCATGCTCAGAATTGAAGCCATGTACCGGAAACTCCCGTTGCTCTGTTTCGGACAGTATACCATTCCGTACACTGATATGTCGCTGTCCCGAAGGGTACGTACCAGAAGATAGTGGTTCTTGCAAACCAGTTCAACTTCCACCATTGAGCTGTTCGACTGATGACGACTGTAATGATCAAGAATCGTGTGTAAACAGAATCTGTAGAAACCCATGTAATTGCGGAGAAAACGCTGAATGCTTTATTCGCGATCACAGGCCTGTCTGTTCGTGTCGCGATGGCTTCGACGGAAACCCATACCACTCATGTAGAATGGTTGGCTGCCGCTCAGATTCTGAATGTGATTCTCACCAAGCCTGCGTCAACGGTAATTGCGTCAGCCCGTGCCTATTGAACAGTACTTGTGGACCTAATGCAGAATGTTACGTAGAAAGGAACTACCCACTTTGTCGCTGCCGTTCAGGTTTTGAAGGAGATGCTTTCTTGGGCTGTAATCCTATCGAGTGCAGGTCTAACGGTGATTGTCCCCAAGATAAACAATGCCATGCTCACAGATGCATTAACCCCTGTATTGGGAGAGATATATGTGGCTACCAAGCCACTTGTCTGGTCAGGAATCATATCGCAGTATGCAAGTGTGAGAGGGGCTATACTGGAAGTCCTTACGTAGAATGTAGACTACAAATTATACCAGAATGCTACGTAGACGGCGATTGCCCATCTAAATTAGCCTGCTTGTCTTCAAAATGTGTAAATCCATGTACTGCTCTACAACCATGCACAACGCCAGCTCAATGTGAAGTGTCGCCAACATTACCAGTCCGTACGATGCTGTGCACCTGCCCGCCGGGCTACGTAAGCAGCGGTGGAGGTGTTTGTCGTCCATCCACACCAGTGTTAGAGGTCGCATGTGAAATCGATAACGATTGCACATCAAATCACGCATGTGTTACTGCAATTTGTAAAAATCCATGTCAGTGCGGACCAAATTCTGACTGCCAAATAAAAGACCACAAACCTGTGTGTGCCTGTAGACCTGGATATATTGGCGACCCACGCACAGGATGCTACGATATAATGTGTCAAGCAAATTCACAGTGTGCAGATGACGAAACATGCATTAATAATCGCTGTATACCTGCCTGCTCAGTTGAACCCAATGTGTGTGGAGAATCAGCTGAATGTTATGGCCTAGAACACCGTGCCTCATGTAGATGCAAGATAGGCACCATTGGCAATCCGACCTTCGGTTGCACGCCTATCAGCTGCCGAGCCAACAGTGATTGCCCCACGGATAAATCGTGTATAAACTCGAAATGCATTCAACCTTGTACAACCGGAAGCTGCAACGAGCCGGCTGAATGCCGAGTACACCTTAACGAGATATATTGTGTGTGCCCTCCTGGTTACGAGAGCACTGAAAAGGGCTGTAACAAAACTGAACCACGCTGTAACGCTGACATCGACTGCCCTTTGAACACCGCTTGCATGAACGGAAAATGCATCAACCCTTGCTTAGAGATAAATCCATGCGGTGTTAACGCTGTGTGTAAGAATGAAAACACGCTGCCTGTCCGAACTATGATATGCGAATGTCTGCCTGGCTATAGAGGAAATGCTCTCGTCGAATGTACACCTTACAAACGTAAGTCAGATGTTATGTTATTAACTAGATATCGAAAATTTGTCACAATATTTTTGTTGTATGTATATGCAGTAGCATACGGAGTATTTAAAATTTGAATCCCAGTCGCACTTGCAAACTCAATGTTCTTAAATGAAAAAAAGCAGTATACAAATGGAAATCTAATAATAATGTTCCAATTGTTTTTCAGCTCCAGTAACAACCTGTATTGACGGACAAGGGGTAGACGCGAACGGCGATTGCGTGCCGTGCCTAGAAGACGAGGGCTACGTCATAGATGCGCGCGGGCGTTGCGTGTGCGATTCGACTCGAGGCCTTGTGCTGCGGGGTGATGTGTGCGTTACCATCGGATGCCGTGCTGACTCCGACTGTGACGACCGCTCCGCTTGCATTAATGGCAAATGCGTGGATGCCTGCGAAGCAGAGCCGTGTGGCATGTATGCTACTTGCGACGCTACGGGACACCGCTCGCGCTGCACCTGCATCACTGGCTACGTCGGCAATCCGCGTCTCTACTGTAACGCTTCCACCACACCCGATATAAACTATCGCACTGACTTCCCATTGCCAGACATGCAGGTAACATGACGTTCAGAAATACACCGCTTACCTACTTAAGTTTTCTTTCTTTCTTCCTTATCTCTGTCGATCACATTGAATCGACGATCGAGCCATGGTACTATGGACGCTACATATCGTTGACTAGTGGACGCCCGCAGCTTCGCTCGCGTAGAATTAGACCCATTAACGACGTCTGCCTGCGTTCGGGTTGCCCAC